>JASCZW010011276.1:0-32654 GCA_034211315.2 Aedes japonicus | reverse complement strand
AGAAGGTGAATGGTAGAAAAAGTATTCTGTACTTTGTAGCGAGCATCAAGCGAGTGGTTGCTGCCTTTTAAACGCAAACCCAACCATTCCGTTCCGGATGTCGCGAAAAGCTGTACTTTAACCAAAAGTTCTCGTGCAGAAGGCCAAGAAACTGAGCTGGGTTCCGTTCAGAAGTTCAGACAGCTCCAAACCGCAACGAAAAGAACAGGGACAGCTACATAACGTGCGTGCAAGCTGTACACACAAATGCTGTCGAACCACACTGCTGCATCATGGACGATGAAACACACGTAAAAGCAGACTTTTAAGGGTGCACCTTATTAAGAACTTTCAAAAATCTATTTCTTTTTATTTTTGCTGTAACTGATATACTATCTGAAAATGTAATCTCAAAGTTTCAAATTGATACTGAGAATATTTTCGAAGTTTTTCCCCGAAGAACCAGCACGCGCAGACGAGCAGCATATGGACGCCAAAAACATTAAAGCGCGTTTTATCGGAACCTCTTCTTGAAAGTCGGTAATCACGATTGCGATTGAACCACTGCACGTAGAAAGCTCAAAGCACTTTTATTTTGTAGATTAAGGTCACCGGCAAGGATTAAAATTCTGACATTCTCAAACAACTAATCAGTCGTTTATAACGAAAAACAAGGGTAAAAATCCGACACTTGTTTTTTTCTACAAAAAATTGTAGATCAATTTTAATGATTATGTACATTTGCGAGTTTTAATTCCTGACCACAATCTTTACCCATACAATGAAACATGTTTTGTGTGTTTCAGATGAATAGTTTAAACTGGGCGTGATTACTGCAAAAAAGAAATTTCCGGAGGGCCTCCACAAAATGCCTGGCACTGCCGCCATTTTGGGAAATTTTGAAATAAAATAAATAAAATAATAGAGTTTAAACATGTATTTCAATAAAAACATAAAACCACTGTCGAATTGTTTTCTGTTGAATACACTAGGGCAGCGGATTTGTTCGTGTGGTGAGCGGAGCAAGCCTTTCGTGACAACTTCAACTGTAAATGGTCAAGTATACATAAATGAATGCCTGAAAAACGACTGCTTTCGTTTCTCAAAACACATAACGTTCCAACAATTTTTTGGCCGGACCTAGCCTCTTGTCACTACTCCAAGGGTGTTCTGGAGGGGTACAAAACGAATGGTGTCAATTTCGTGCCGAAGGATCTTAATCCTCCAAACTCACCAGAGTTGCGGCCAATAGGGTATTATAGGGTATGTGGATTACAACATGGTTCAATAATAAATATAATAATATACCGGCGTTTAATTTATTTTTTAATTTTGACAAGCTGAAACTATCGAAAAACAATTTCAAAGTATTATGAAAATTAATGATTGCAAGACAACACCACCCTATTTCACCATGAAACACGCTACAAAAAAACAGACAACCTAAACCAACGAACCAACCATTGATTTCTAGCATACAAAAATTGACATATATGTCATAATGGGAGCCTCTGTAACTGAAAATTAAGTGCTGTCACTTTGCATAAATGTCACTTTGTAAAACTGCATGTCGGTTTGTAAAAATAAAAATGATTAGATTTTTCTCGTTTTTTTTTTAAAGGCCTTTTAACTATGGTGTCATTCGGGTCTCTTTTTACCCTTCTTACATAAATAGAAGGGTATTAAGATCGCTTGAAAACTCGACTTTTTATCCGAGGCCCACAGGGCCGAGTGTCATATACCATTCGACTCAGCTCGACGAACTGAGCACATGTCTGTGTGTATGTATGTGTGTGTATGTGTGTATGTGTGTATGTGTGTGTGTGCGTTACAAATAATGTCACATCGGTTTCTCAGCCATCTGTGAACCGATTTCAGTTCTGTTGACGGCAAATGGAAGCTACAACATTCCCATAGAACGCTATTGATTTTTCTTTATTTCGGACATTTCGTTACGATGATATGAACGAAACAGTACTTGAAGGCCTATTATAATAGTAATCAAACAGTTTAGTCTCCGATTACATACTGAGCTATTTGTGTACCGATTTAAGTTTTGTTGGTGCCAAATCAAAGCTAATAGTCCGCGGAAAATTTGATGAAACGGTTTCTGACCGAATGCAAAAAGCATTAAATCTTACACTATCGTGGTGTAAACGTGAGGGATTGAATATAAATCCTACAAAAACAATTATTGTACCTTTTACTAAAAGACGTACCATTTCAATAGCTAACCTTAAATTAGGTTGTGTAAAGCTTTCAATGTCCTCAGAAGTTATGTATTTAGGGGTAACTTTAGATAACAAACTTTACTGGAACAAACACATTGATCTACAAATAGCCAAAGCGACAAGTGCTTTCTGGATCTGTAAAAGAACCTTTGGGAAACAATGGGGTCTGAAGCCGAATATGATTCATTGGGTCTATTCGACTATAGTTAAACCTAAGGTCACCTACGCGTCACTTATCTGGTGGCCAAAAACCAAAAGAAAACGGCACAGATCAAATTGAACAAGCTGCAAAGGCTTGCCACCATTTCTATAACTGGAGCAATGCGTAGCGCTCCATCTGTAGCTCTTGAATCTCTATTTAATCTTTTTCCTCTAAATCAATTTATTGAATTGGATGCATTTAAAAGAGCTCTAAGGCTCAAAAGGTCCATGAATTTTTTCGATGGGGATCTTATTGGACACCTGTGTATCATAAAAGAGTTTCAAATAAGTCCACTAATAATGTTGAATGAGGACCGCATGCAGAGAATAAACTACTTTAACCATAATTTCCATGTTCATGACGTGACGCGTCTGGATTGGCAAACAGGAGGGCCGAATATTCGGCCCGGATCATTAGTCTTTTATACTGATGGCTCTAAACAAGACAGTATGGTAGGTGCTGGAATCACTGGCCCAGGAATTAACTTTTCGGTGTCCATGGGAGAATGGCCCACGGTATTTCAGGCTGAAATATATGCTATCCTAGAATGTGCAGCAATCTGCATTAGAAGGAATTACAAAAATGCAAATATCTGCATCTGTTCAGATAGTCAAGCAGCGCTAAATGCTTTAAAATCAAAAACTTATACGTCAAAACTAGTTTGGGAATGCTCAAAATTTCTGCAACGCCTGTCCTGTCGCAACACTGTTAACCTATACTGGGTTCCTTGGCCTACCGGAATCGACGGAAATGAAAAGGCTGACGAATTGGCAAAAAAGGATCAACCACGAAATTCTTTGGACCCGAGCCCTTTTTTGGCTTATCTTCTTGCGCTCCTAAAATGGAGCTTAAGTTCTGGGAGAAAACGAAGGTACAGTACAACTGGAACAAGACCTTAAATGCCCAGCAATCAAAACGTTTTATAAAGCCAAACGCTTGTCATACATATAGATTACTAAATCTATCGAAACGTGATCTGAGCCTATACACAGGTTTAATAACAGGACAGTCCTAGTAAATATCACCTAAAGCTCATCGGTAAGCTAGATGAAGATAAATGTCGCTTTTGTAACCTGGATAGTGAAAGCTCTGAACATTTACTGTGTGACTGCGTTGCACTATTTGATAAAAGATGCAGATTTCTTGACAAAGGTATTATGGAGCCTTGGGAAATCTGGGTTGTTAGTCCCAAAAGGGTAATAAATTTGATAAGGAATATATTACCTAGTTGGGATCATTGCCTTTAATAGTAGTGGTAGTTACTAAGAATAGTGACTCGCCATTGCAATTTGGCATACATAAACAGAGGAACACCACAATAGAACAATTAATGGTCGCGGTGGTATAATGTCCCCAACACAGGAAAAAAAAATCAAAGCTATGAAATCTCCAAATTACTGGTCAAAATTTCATTATGATTGGATAATCCTTCATGGAGATATGACCAAAACAATACCTGAGAGCACATAATTGTGAGATGAAAATATACTCGTTGCAGTGCAAAACCAAACAAGACCAATCACACCAATCGACGCCGCTTGCATTCTATTGTGTCGCATCTGGTGCGTTGTATAGCACATACAGCGGACTAGCAACAATATGCGACTGTACAGAATTAAAGCAGCATCGATTGGCTCGAGTGGTCTGGTTTTGAACTGCAACGAGTATATTCAAAAATTAGTCTGCATTTACTATAACCAATTTTCAACGAAAATGTACTTATTAAGCTTATTGAATCACTTTATGGACTGATTTTATGAAATTTCTAATATTTATGCAATTTCCCCTTTTATATAACTAACATAAACAGGTCATTAAAGACTATTAATGGTAATATTTTAATCACATCGCTGAACAATACGCTCAGGATTGACAAATAGTTCATTTTATAAACTGAATGTATGGCATATTGAATATCTCTGAATCTTCTTGGAATTTCTGATGAAAATATGTATCCAGTAAAATATTGCCCACATTTGAATTCTGGTGATGTGTAAGAAGGGTTCAGTCTCACCATCGGTGTATTAATGCGGGTTTTTAGTTTAAAAATCGAGAAAAAATAGTTGAGATTCATAAAATATATTTTTTATGTTAAGAAGAACGCCCATCATCGATACAGTTAGAAAAAACCTTTTTTTTTTTAATTAAAACCCCCTATTGAAAAATATTAGGCTATAATGAAGCACGAACTTCGTAAGCATCTTAGTCATCACTACGGAATAGGAAATGTTGAAGTTATGGTTGAAAGCGGAAAAAAATGTCGGTTCAAGCGTTGTACAAAATCTGCGTGGTATTAAGAAGACAGTTTGGGCTCTTAGATTTGGTATTCTTTACTCTTTAACTGTGAAATAAAAGTACCTAAACCAAGATTATACATTGTATTTTATTCCCTGAATATTTCATGATAATCGGCTGAGAGACTTGTTTTTGAGGACGAGTTTATCTGTGGACACCCTTTAGTACGTTATGTTTTAGTTTCTTGAACAAGAGCTTTATAACTTGTGTGGAACCTTATTAATTAAAATATTTAAGAAATCGATCAAAAACAAGTTTTTTGCCAAAAAAAAGAAAAAGATTTTTCCCCGTATTGTAATATATTTCGGAAAAATTAAACCTCCAAAATTCTGCAGGTGTACTTATGCTTAATCAGTATCGAAAACTAAAGGGTGTCCCGCATCAAATTGCGTCACGGAAAAAAATATATAGAAAATTACTCATTGGGTTATTTCTCTTGAAAATTTGGGTAGAAATAGGTTAGAGTGTTTTTGCTGTTGTATTTTATTCCGGAATGTACGTCATCAGCGAAGCTAGTGAGTTGACTGGATTTATCGAAAATCATGCCCCGCATGTTAAAGCCTGCACGTTTCATAACACCTTATAGCGCAAAATTGAACAGGAAAAACTATCACCTCGATGAAGTCCTTTGCATGTACATGTACTATATCGTTGGCTTGATCAGTGTAGTTTAGCCAATCGTTGCCTTGATCAGTTTAGTCAGTTTCCCGCGAAAACCATACTTGTCCATAACCTTCCATAACTCTTCATGAGCAATAGTATCGTATGCGGCCTTGCATTCGATAAATAGGAGGTCCGTAGGAACTTGATATTCACGACACTTTTTGGAGGACCTGCCGCAATGTAAAGCTTTGGTCTGTTGTCGATCGCTCGTCCACAAAACCGGTTTCTTGAGTGAAAATCCAGGAGTATATGCCGCTACCACGGATGATGATAAAAGAGTTTTGACTTGTTTTCAAACTATATTGTTCGAGGTTTTACTCCCCATGGAAAAATCGTTTACTTTACATTCTAATAGACTCTGTGAAAACTATCAGTTCATTAGCTCAGAATAAGACCTAGCTCTACTGACCCTGTCCGAATGTAGGTCAATTAAAAATAGGTAGGAATGTGTTGACGATATATTTGCTTTATTTAAGGCTGTACTTTCAGGGGAAATCAATGGGATATTGGGTAAAAAATTTGGCTCGCTGTAGGGTTCGTTTTCGATAAGCCTAATTTTAGCAACATCTAGGGAAATATTTAAATATTACAGTACCTAATATTAAAAACCTCCTCTGTACAACTTAAAAATATAATTGGATAGTGGCTAAATAAACTTTCGGTTGTCAGCGACAAACCTGCATGCAAAATTAATCGTAGTTCAAACACAAGTTATGACACAAACGCACAGAAAAACTGCTGAAACAAATTGAAAGCACGTGAGACGTAAACTTTCAGGAGCTTAGAGACGATTGCATGATCCAATTTCGAAATGAGTCTGCGTAAGAAAAGAAGATTCGTTTATTAGGCGTTGCACGCATCATTTAGTATAAGTATAAATCGGTTTCCGGCTTAATTAAAAAAAAAAGATTTAAATGAACTTTTAGCGCATGTTTGATTTTCAACAATTTGTCCAAGAATGTGATTTTAGAACACATGTTAATGCACATTCGTAATTGAATCAAACGTCCGATATGTATATGCCGCGCACGACCTAACCATGGTAAAAAATCAAATCGTTTGAATTGCATACGGCTGAGTAATAGCGGAAAATTGACGGGAATTGGTCCTCTGCTCCACCCTACATGACGTTTTTTTAAATCAGTTATGACTTTCATACTTTAAGGCTGGTCTGAAAGCCATTTTTACCTAACTTAGGTCCTATTATGTTTACGTTTTTCTTATGTTTATGTTCCAAAATCAAGTTTCAAAGTTCAATATCTATTTTTTTTTTAATTTTATTTTAAGAGACTTTACCCATTTTTTTGAGGGCATTCGTCTCTCGTTCAATATCTATTCGATGGAATGCTTCCTCAGGTTAGCTATAATTTTCTCTGCAGCAATTTAAATTAAGACTATCGTTACCTTAACTCCACTTGTTGCCATCCATGTGAAAACCACCCTATCGATTCGCATAGCAAACCGCGCAAAAGCATGGAACGGGAACGCAAAAATGCGTATATTCCCAAACAAGAAGCCTGTACCAGCGCAACCTGGGGGAATTTACCCGGGAGGCAGGGTGAAGGCGTCCCGAGTATATATATAAATACATCATCAATAACCAATTCACATTACAGTTCTTTTTCAAACGGTTCCGAGTCAATGTCACGGACGGGTGTACTCGGTGGAGCAACTCTGTAGCGACTGTTGTGATGGTGCATGTCGTCGCGGCTAGAGTTTCAATTCTTACCTCCTTCAGGACGCCAGGGGCAGTGAAACAAGTAGCAGGGATTAGTTGGCGTGCGGCAATGCTTAAGTGAAGACAAGGTGCTAATTGAAAAGTACTAAACAAATACAATTTCTACTGGAAGAGCATAGTGAAATTTCGAAATTAGTGTGATTCCTTGGAGATAAAAGTGTACAGGGAATAAAAAGATGGTTTAAGTTTCGAAAAACTAGATCAATTTTTGACTGTGGATTAAAACCACGGAGCAAGAAGTGCAAAAATGAAGTTATTATCGGGATTGATTGGTGGACTACTTCTGCTGAAAGTTGTGGCAGAAACAAAGGTGGTAGATTCAAACGAGGATTTAGATGATACGGTGGTTGTAGAAGGTGGGTACAAAGTTGGTTAATGGTAGAGAATATATTCAAATGTATTTTTGTGTCCTATTTAGCACAACAAGATAAAGAAAGTTGTTTTTGTATGTAAATATAGGTCTACGATTCGAAATAATTAGGATTTTTCAGTTTGTAAAGAGACTTATATTTATTTCAATTGATATGAACACTGCATTAAGTGAATATCTTTAACGCAAAGAATAATTTAGTGTATCACTGTATCAGTAACTTGAATTCAATTTGATTTATGTATGTGCAAACTTGAAGTGTACAATTACGGGGACAGCAGCAAATCGGTGACAGGAACAGCACTTACAAACAACAAGTAACAGATGAATACCGGGCATAAATGTCTTCAGAGAGAACAAAAAATCTTGGTAGAGAGGTTTACGTCTTCTAAATTGTTTACAATTCTCGGCAACCTATTAATAAATTGTACAATGAAATAAAAAAACAAAAGAAGCTTCAATAAACCATTCATAACTCACTACTACTGAAAAAATACCCAAAGTATCGTAATTGAAAAGGCTAAATATCAGTTCCAGTACATACTTAAAAATAATAAATTTGGATTTAAACCGGTACGTTTTTCAAATATTTGGAACAATTAAATAGTACTTCACTTTAAATTATGAGTTTCCTTCATTTATTATTTGCACTTATTATGTGGGGCAAGGAGGCGAAAATGCCATTACGCACGATCGACGTTGGATTAGTACAGAGACAATAACGTTGGTTTTGTACCAAAAACCGCCAGCCACCCCGTCATTCACCAGAGATTCATCCGGTGGAAAGATTTTGGGCCATAATGAAGACCAAAGTTCGAAAATCACCCAAGGTGTTTAGGAACGAGCTGGAGTTGAAAAACGAATGGATTAAAGTAACCAAAAGGTCGGCTCCACCATTGCACAAAATGTATTGAGATGTCTCAAGGGAAAGGTGCGGGCTTTCAGCGATGAAAAGGAAATTTATTAAAATAATTATGCCGAAACATAATTCATATGTATGAGTTCATTCCCTGACAGTTTCAAAATAATCCGACATAAAATAAATTTTTGGCGAACACTTTTGTCTGGTGCATTTTTTTCGTCTACAGGCCTAGGGGATATGAAACTGCCCTACATGTTTGGGTTCTGTTAATACATGAGATTTTCTAGTAAATTTATTTTTAGCGTCAGAAACATTGTTTGGAATGCACAAATCACTATTTTTGGTATATTCTGTGATTTTGATTTTCACATGAATTTTTTTTATTTGAGGTTGAGGTTGAGGTAGCTAATCGAATCTTCCGGTTCACCTCTGGGCAACTTGCGTCTGGTGGGTAACCAGACGGTTACTCACCAATTACCTGCTTGTTGCGCCCTTTCACATTCTTCTTTCTTAGCGTCTCTAGCTTACTGCTTCCGCAATTAGCTTATTGCTTACTCTCAACTTTGTGTTCTAAATGCACTTCCACAGTTATTAAATAAGAGCTTTCAATGGCAGGTACTATTTTTGCATTAATATGATTGTGTGGCTAATGCCCAAGGAGTCGAGAAATTTTCCTTAACGAAAAATTCCTTGACTAGTCCAGGAATCGAACCTCCAGCATGGTTTTTTCCTGCCATCACACTTTGTTGTTGTCAAATTAACAACAATGTCCAGCCTACGCCAAACAGCATCACCATGTTTCACCTGATCATATGACTCGTAGAGGCGTAAGCTAGGAACTTGTGAGGACCAAAGGGCGGTCGCACTGTTGTTCCGGGTTGTCAACTCACCATTTGCAGCCCTTCAGGGATCTAAAGACGTGATTTTGCAAAAAGTTCAATGCGGTTTATAGTTTCCACGAACAAGTGGGAAATTTTTCCAGTTTTTATTTTTTGTATTTTTTGATTTGCATGAAACCTTGCATACACGTTTTAGACGTCGAAATATTCAACCGAGGAATAGCAGCTATTCGTGTTTCGCCTATAGATTTAGGTAAGGTTAAAAATGTTCACTATCCTGAAAAAAAGTGCACTGAAATCGTCGTAGGTGTACGAAGAAATCTTTTTAAATAAGACGCTAAAACAGAAAAAGCAAACGAGTTTGATGAAGTCATAGAAAATATGAAAATGAAATTTTTAAATTCAGCCACAAGGCAAGAAAAACTATTAATTTTATCATTGTTACCAAAATCATGGTCAGTACAAAAAATTGTAGACGAATTTGAAACGAGTAGAAATATGGCATCAGATGCAAGAAAGGAAAGAGATAATGTATTTGATTCATCTCAAGGTTCAAGCTCTGGAAAAGCTTTGAGTAATGAAACAAAAGAACTGGTTTTGAATTTTTTTGAGGACGATGATATAAGCCGTGCAATGCCAGGCCAAAGAGATTTTGTTAGCGTAAAGACAGGAAATAAGAGATTAGCTGTTCAGAAAAGATTGTTAATGATGACATTGAGAGAAGCTTTTAATCACTTTAATGAAATGTACGTCAATGTAAAAATAGGGTTTTCATCATTTGCAAGCCTCCGGCCAAGGCAATGTAAACTATTGACTATCACAGGAACACATAATGTTTGCGTTTGCACTACGCATGAAAATGTCAATTTAATTCTACATAGCTTAAAAAAAATTGTTAAGAAAGTTGTGTAAACAATAATTTTATAAAAATACAGGAATAAAAATAAACTGATGATATCCAACATATAATGTTATTTTTTATTGCGCACAATCACCATCCCTGGAAAATAAGCTTAATTCGCTCTTTTGAATCTTGCTAATTGAGGAGCTTGCATTTGCAGTTCTCAAAAAGGTGTATCTCGAAATCGAGTTGTCTCATCGGTTTGATGTCTGGGGCAATGTTCGGCAATAGAGAGAAAATATGCACAGTATAAACACATCCAGTTTAAATGGATTAAACTGTTAGGCGATATGCAAGAGTTGAATGCACATTTTCAACATAATACACCAAAAATAACTGGAAGAAATCATTGTTCCTGATAGTGGGATCTTGTAACTTGTTTTTCAAAATACTTTTAAGGCAGAGAATTTCACTCGAATCTTTAAGCTGTCAGTGTCATTTTAACTCCAAATTTTCCAATCTTTCCGAAAAAAATACTTTTGAAACTGAAAAAACACGGAGTACATCCGAAAAGGGCCAAAACTTATTAAGTTATCAAAAAATCAATATTGAATCAGTAATATCTTCTAAACGGTGCATCTTAGAAAAATGTTACCGAAGTACTTTTTGCTTGCAAATTTAATTTACTTTCATAAAATTAGGGTGACAAACTTTTTTGACTTTTCTTAATAGCTTTTTTGAAAATTGTAATTTTTTTTTAATTTTTTTTTTCATTGTGACCTATTTTTCTTCAGAACAACTCACTATGCACTAGATAGCATTTTAAGTCAGCTATAACATAAAAATAATTAAAAAATTATTGACAGGTCACTTTTAAGGAAAAATCTATATTTTAGTTCAAAACACAAAAACCAAACTTTTTTTTTTACCGTGCATATTTTCTCCATATAGCACCAACAATTGTCTAAAATTTTGCCCAAGACACCAAACCAATCGGACAAACCGTTTCCGAGATACAATTTTTTGAAGATATCATGTGCATTTTTCATAGGCCCTTCTCATAAGTAAGGCTAGATTCAAAATGGCGAACCAAGTATGCAAAACGGCGTTTTTCTTCCCCAAAAACGTGTATGCAAGGTTTCATGCAAATCAAAAAATATGAAAATTACTCGTTGCTGAAATGATATGGAACCGCTCAGTACAGTTCGGCGAATCTGCATGAGAGATAGTTTTTAATCGTACTATACCAGCAAACATCCCGACAGGTCCCTGAAACAAAACCAGGAGGCAAAAAACCGTGCAAAGATATTGTACGACAAGGAATGAAATTTGGCAAGGATGGGTATCTCCAGAAAATATTTTTTGCAATTAATTCGATCACACGATGGTTCCAACAAACAATATGCAACTAGCGATTTGAAATTGGTTTACCCCCTTGCTCCGAAGTACACCTTGTAGCCAGCACCTTGCTATATTTTGCGCCTTTGTTTTGATTTGCTGAGTTATTTTGACAGAATATTTGAGAATGTATTCGTGTGAGTTCATTATTAGGGGCGCATTATTTAGCTTGGGACCGAGCTTGAAAATTGAAGAAATCTCGAGTACCTTTTCCAACAAACGTGTTTGATTTTGGGAAGTAAGATTCAAATATTAAATTCTTGAAACCATTTGCATTTTCATGCAAACTAAGGCCATCAACACAAGGAATAACATTTCCCTAACAGGATGCTCCTGCTACTTTCCATGAGGATGCTGAGAGTTTTTAGAAATTTACTTTTGAATCTTACCTCCCCTCTTTGTTTACAAAATCAGATACGTCTGTTTGAAAATGTACTTGAGAATATGATCAATGAAACCGTATAATATCATTGGAACTAGACGTTATGCAAATATCTGAGATTTTAAAAATACACCTCAAGTAGACCTTTAAACAGAGTTGAAAAAACATCATATTCGTAAAAACGCATCAAAAACGCAACACGAGCTGAATCAAAAATAAATTCATTGTCAATCTTTCCACAGCTTCAACCTACTGAGCAACTATTTCGGTAATGATTTTTGTTTTATCTTCTTTTACACTTGCCATTTCACGCAATCGTTCCACACTCATTCAAGTTCATCTTGCCATATCAAAGGGAATGAAAAGTTCATTCATTTCACTGAATATTTAGGCAATGAATTTACAAAACGTATCCGAAGCTGCTCACTAATGGTTCTTGGCTTATTTGCCGTTGGATCGTTGGATCGAACCTGACTTAAACGTGGTTGCAGCTGCCAGCTGCCTTCGGGATTGATAAGCCTATCCACTTCCACTTAACATTTCGCCAAAAATGTTGAGTTTCGTAGACCCGCGCGAGTTTCGTAGACACGGCCACATTGAAACTGGTGAAAAAAAATCAATGTGCCTAAATGACTGCGAGTTTTTTTTTTAATTCACATTCACTGATTGCAAGATGAACTGAGCATTCGTTTAGAGAATGGAAAAAACAGAGAGCTAAACCTGACAATTTCGGATGAACAGTAATGGCTGGCCCACAATTGATAGGTTGCGGATGCGTTTGCTCGAACTTGACAGTTTTCCCACAGGTTTTCTTTTAAATTTATGTCAACGGAACGCAAACGTATCAACTGTGGGCCAGCCATAAGAAGTCACGCCTACCTTATGAAAATAATAAAAACAAAACAAATCAATAATAAGAATTTCGACGATACGTCAACTCCCAGTGATGTAAGTTATAAGTCCCTGTATGTAAGTTATATAAAAGGGGAAATTACATAAATATTAGAAATTTCATATAATCAGTCCATAGCATGAATTATTAGACAATCCTAAGCGTCAATTTTGGTTATCGATATGGATTCAAGATGCTTAATAAGTACATATTCGTTGAAAATAGTAAATGGAGACTTTGTGTTATTTTCGAATATACTCGTTGCAGTTCAAAACCAGACCACTCGAGCCAATCGATGCTGCTCTAATTCTATACAGTCGCATAGTGTGGCTAGTCCGCTGTATGTGCTATACAACGCTCTAGAATGCAAGCGGCATCGATTGGTGTGATTGGTCTTGTTCGGTTTTGCACTGCAACGAGTATATTGTCATCTCACAATTATGTGCTCTCAGGTATTCTTTTGGTCATATCTCCATGAAGGCTTATCCAATCATAATGAATTTTGACCAGTTATTTGGAGATTTCATAGCTTTGATTTGGCACCAACAAAACTAAAATCGGTACACAAATAGCTCAGTATGTAATCGGAGACAAAACTGTTTGATTACTATTATAATAGGCCTTCAAGTACTGGTTCGTTCATATCTTCGTAACGAAATGTCCGAATGAAAAAAAAATCAATAGCGTGCTATAGGAATGTTGTAGCTTCCATTTGCCGTCAACAGAACTGAAATCGGTTCACAGATGGCTGAGAAACCGATGTGACATTATTTGTAACGCACACACACACATACACACACATACACACACACACACACATACATACACACAGACATGTGCTCAGTTCGTCGAGCTGAGTCGAATGGTATATGACACTCGGCCCTGTGGGCCTCGGATAAAAAGTCGAGTTTTCAAGCGATCTTAATACCCTTCTATTGATGTAAGAAGGGTAAAAAGGAAATAAATACCATTTACATTTTGGCACTGAAATGAATTTCAAAGTGATTTTCAAAACAGAAATTCAACAATTTTCAACTCTGCCTTTAAACTTCTCAAGTGAGTTTAACGGCATACGCTGAGGCATCCTCGACGACAGCCATTACCTCAACATTTAGAATTGATATAACTCAGAATCTGTACTAGATATTAAAAATTTAATCACATCAGTTTGTGTGCTTTCTTGCTGTGAGCAATCTGATGGAGTTCGATTCGATGTTCATTCACGTACAATCGAGATTTATCAATTTGAAATAGCAAGGTAAGTTTGCGAGAGAGAGAGATAAAAGATAGGAAAAAATACATGGAGCAGCGATTCACCTTAACAATAGTCGTTCATTTTTTATTGTAGGCAATACAAAATCAGCAGTATTTTCAAGGTGCATGTTGTTTATTTGAATAAAAATATCGCATAATCAAAGTGCCTTTGAAAAGTAATCAGATTGAAGCTAAATAACCAAGGTATCTCGGAAAAGAAGTAAAGCGGTTTGTTTTGGCTTATGTGTTAATTAGTTGCTATTTGTAGGGCCCATGTGGTGCAGACGACTCCCTGAGGTCGGCGGTTGTCACTGCATGAGGAAATAACATGTGTAACATAAGTCCTGGGAATACTTTCAGGCGTTTATTAGACAGCATTAACAAACACACAGATGTCAACCAATGTACTTGTCACGTTCATCTGTGTTCCTACTGAACTGTCAAACTCAAATTGCGCAGTAGTTTCCATTAAAAATGTCGTACAAGCTGGATTTACGAGCACAAGTCGCCAACCTTTTTGGACAGCTTAGTACAAGTGAAATTTTGAGCGTGTCAATATCAAAATCAACAATATACCGTATTTTGAAAGATTGTCGTGATGGTAAAGAACCGGAAAACAAAAAGAAAAGTGGTCGTCCAACAAAATTGAGTGCCAGAACAACGAAAAAACTGCTGTCAAGCGCTGAAAACAAGGTTGACCAATCAACACGCAAATTTCAGGTTTCAAACATGACAGTCCATCGGATTTTGAGAAAACATAACGTAATCTATCGGAAACGTCAGCGTGCACCAAAATATACACAGCAACAACTCGAAAAATACCAAAATGCTGCCGTGCACTTTGTCGCGATCATTTTGCAAATGGAAAGTGCATTATTTTGGATGATGAATCTTACTTCACGTTTTCGCACCATGAATTGAGTGGCAACGATAGTTTCTATACTGCTAACATTAAAACAACACCAGACGATGTTAAATATGCCAGCAAATCGAAATATGAGCCGAAGGTGTTAGTGTGGGCAGCCATGTCATCGAAGGGTATCTCGGCGCCTTTGATACGCCCAAACAAGGCCAAAGCTGTCAATTCTGACGTGTATATCAGCCAATGCTTGCCGAAATTGAAGCAATTCATCAACAAATATCACGCTGACGACGAAATCATGTTTTGGCCGGATCTTGCAAGCTGTCATTACACGAAAAAACATTAGATTGGCTAACTGAGCAAAACAGACCATTTCTACCGAAAAAGAACAATCCACCTAACGTGCCTCAGGCTCGTCCAATTGAAATTTTTTGGAGTGTTCTCAAACGTATGGTGTACGACAATGGCTGGGAAGCTAACAATGAGCAACAATTGGTTAATCGAATCAAGCGGAAGATGAAAGAAATAGACATAGACACCGTCCAGAACCTGATTTAACATGTTCGCCGTACACTGCGTAAAATCGAAGATAATGGTCCATTGAGCGTACTGTAAATATATTTTTCAGCAATTTATTAATAGAATAAAATACCCTGAAGAGCATTTTAAAATCCGATTGTTTGATTTCAAGTACCATGCTTTTGAATTATTCCCAGGACTTATGTTACAGTTAGGCCAACGGAAATTAATCGAATTAAAAAAGCCAAGGTATATGTACATATTCATTTAAATTGTTTTATGGAAAAATGTACTGAATAAGATGCTTACAATTAGTTGCCACGAACAGTGAGCATTGTCAAAGCCAACAACTTCCCTATCTCTTCCTTTCCTAATTACCTTCTGCCAAGGTGAAGATCGATTTTCAATAATAAAATATATTAAACACATCGCAAACCACAAATGCCAATCAGAAGCAAAACAAAAACTGCGCTAACTATTGAACGTGGCCTACTTCGAATCTAGAATGTGGATCGAAAATCAGATTTAAAATCAATGGAAAGAGTTCGCGAAACAAACAGGTCTAAAGTATTGTGTTTATGATCGTTGCAAATTGATCAATTAACAGATAAATGAACCGTGATCAACTTCATACATTTTTTTTATTGGGATGAAACGTGTTAACCGTCGAACAAGACCAGTGTGCAGCGATGTGCGTGCATCAGATATCCAGTCCAGTTCTTGTTTATTTTTAACATTTTATCGCAAAACAAATTTCGCAGTTTACCTGAGCTAGAAACTATATTGCAAAATAAGTATGCCAAGGCATGAGAAGAATTGCTCAGTTCATTATAACAGTACTTTCTAGCACGGAGAATGTGGCTCATTAGAAAAATAAATTTGCGCTCCTTCCACTTTATTTGAGCCGTGAATGTTTTCCAATAGGCTCTCTAAAAGTAGGCGCGAAACATTTCGCATCGTTAGTCGTAAAAAATATAAAACATGAGGGCTGAACAGCACGCTCTAGAACGAAGAATTATCCCGACTAAATGGCTGTTAATGCCGAGTGCGACCCACGTGCCCACCCGCTGTGGTATCTTCTTACAAAGCCGGGTGCCGCACAGCAGCGTGGAAACTACGCGGTAAGTTTAAAATCACATCACGTCCTCCTTTTCTCGTCTTAAGTAAGGTGTCGATCAGCGACGAGAATCTATGCTGAAATAATTTAATTCAGCATACGTCACCTTAAAAATGTATGGCCATGCGCACAGCTATCCCCAGCAGACAATCGAATTTGTCTGCGTGAATTTTACTGATTGCCAAGAGACAATTTGCTTGTTTATGTTATTGTATGCCGAATTCTTCGACAATATTCCAGCCAGTCTGTTGTTCCACTGATGTAGTAGAAATAAATTCGCACTTTGCAAAGGGTTTGCAAAGCCGATGAAAATTTGTTTTTTCATTACCATAATGATTAGATTCGGGTGGACTGAAATTTGTCGCTGATTTTAATGATCCACGCACGAGAGGTATTGCTCTCGCACCTGACTTGAATTGAGCAGTTATTTAATAGAAAGCAATAAAACAGCTCTTTGAACTGTTTATTGACTTGGTCAAAAGAGTACGTTAGCAAGCGTGCGATTGTCTAACAGTTGTCGCGGAAATTATTAGGGAATGAGTCATACGTGCGGGAAAGTGAGTAACTGTTATGAAATAAAAAGTTTCGGGTTAGATGAGTGTGTAATATTAAATATATGAAGTGATACTTCATCGAATCATTGTAGCGAATTGATTTTTGTTCAGTTACAACTAGTGATTCTTGAATTAAGAGATATATAGTGAAAAATGTTTTGCAAAAGTGAAACTAATGTGCCCAATGAAATGTAAACAATTAGTCAAGTAGAATTTCCTTTTCTATGTGATGTTCATGTAAAAGTCACTTATTTTAGTATTGGAAAATATCTACATGTGTTTTCAGCAGTAGCTAAGTAAAATGTTTTTTGAGTGTTGTGGTCTAGAATGTTTTGACAGCAGTTTGTTTTGAATTGTTTCCTCTTTCAGTTCTGAAAAATTCGAAATGATTCATTTTGTTTAAGGACATACACGACCGAGTCCTTTTCCAATATAAATTCTAGGTTAGAATAATTTTCACTTCAACTGTTTGGAACTAAATACAACAGCTATACCGAAACAAAAAGAGTTCAAACTACTAACCAAAGTATGCTCCAAAGGAGCAAGCATTTACTGAAAATATCATGCACGAAGTCTTAATAATAATTGAGATTTGTGCTCAGCAAATCGCTAAGTGAGAGGGATTCGGTCGTGTATGTCCTTAAATCAAGTATACCTTGATTGAAGCCGCGACCCGAAAATTAATTTTGGACACCCACTTCGAAAATCCGACGTGGCCAGGGAAAAACATTGCGAAATCGTTGAAATTGGCTAGACCAACCGTGTGCAGCATTCTCAAACATTTTCGTGACCGGCATACTAACGACCGGCATAATCATAGCAAGCGTCGTAGTAAAACTAAGGGTCGGAAGTTACATTTGAAGGTGTTGAGAACGATTAGGGTAAATCTAGGAGAAGCAGACTCAAAAAATGTGAGTGTCAAGTAGAGCCAGATACGAGTTGTCACATTAGTTCAGGGATTAGACATGACATATTCGGTAATATCATTGCATAGCCCCACCAGCAGCGGTTTCTATTTAACTTTGGCTTCGTTGGGAATTTGTAGGAAAATGAGATCTACACGTATTCGTTTGTGTACACATCTTACTGATTGTTTACGTTTTCCGTACAATTATATGTGTAAGCGGCACGAATAGATGATTAAAAACACACTAATGACTCACACGTGTGCCACTTTTTCAAGTGCGCGTAACGCAAGAAGTGACAATAGTTTGCACATTTCATTTATCTAGGGTTTTTTTTTCATTACGGCGAACCTGAATTTGAGAGACTCTCTTTGATTACTTTTTTTTTCCTTTATTATCGAGATTTTCAGGCCTGGGCTGGTTCATTTCCCATCGTAGTCACTCAAATACCTTTTTGGATATTTTCGTAACTTGTCCGGGGCTGAGATTTGAACTCGTGACTTTGGCGTGAGAGGTACGGATGTTAACCACTACGCCGGGGTCGCCCCCTCTTTGATTACTTTCTCTTTCATTCATATGCCATTCAGCTTTACATTTTTCATTCTACTGTTTGTAGAGTATGCTAGCCAGCACTGTTGTGTTTCTATCTGTACTAAAGAATCAATCAAAAGTTTGATAATGGCGTTGTAATTAACGAAAGAGAGCGAGAGAGGCGAAAATCTCTTATTGTTAGATTCGCCGATATGTTTTATTACCAGACCAGCTTGAATGAATCTCCTTGTCCTCTAGATCCAGCGTTGCTCTGAATTCTGAAGTCCGATTGAGTTCCTTCCTCACTCACTGGTTCCAATTTTGCTTCGAACTGTTCATCAAAAGAAGCTGATTCATTTCCGACGGCTTCTTACTGCGCAGCAAAATCCTCTTCATCTACTTCGTCTTCAGATGGCATTTATTCAAGCTCCACTGCAACAATGTTCACGTAGTTGTGATCGTGAAGCGCCGGTGCAGAGTAGAAAGTACGGGAAGTGGCTCGGCTTTTTATTGTAAAAAAAATCATCAATTGCTTGGTTATCGTATTTTGAAAACAAGCCTCTTCAAAATAAACCTGCAAAACGTTAATTAAAGCAGATTCTAGCACTGTTACACAGAGTCGCGAGCTTGGTTTCCTTTCGGTTGCCCCAGCCGACGGAAATCTATCCAATTTGGCTGAAGAGCGCTTCCAGCCGAAATGACCTACCGACCAACTTCGAGTGTCTCCGATTTTATTGAAAACTAGCTGATCCCGGTGCGAGCGTTGCTACGCCTGCAACTAAATGAATGAACATTACATAGAACTGACGCTTTTTTTTAATGAGTTTTTTTTTTAAGTAATAAGGAGTTCAAACTTCTATCAGAACATTCTTCTTACCCAGACAATACACAGTTTGTGGCTTAGTTACCTGGATAATTCTCAGGATTGGTTGAAATTTGTGTTTGAATTTACCATAGAAACATTTCTTGCATTCAAAAAACCCCGCATACCATTTTTGATTCCATTTGCTTGATTAGTTCTCAAGCTATGCAGAAATTTGTGTTTCATTTGTATGTGAGCCGGAAGGGGGAAGCGGTCTCAAACAATCATAAGAACCTTCCCCAGCCCCAAAAATACCTGCATACATATTTTCACTCCGATCGGTCAGACAGACAATCAGACAGAAATCCATTTTAATATAAATAAAAATCCTGTTTCCAATAACCCCCACACGCCAAATTTGATTCCATTTGCTTTATTAGTTCTCGAGTTATGCAGAAATTTGTGTTTCATTTGTTTGACAGCCCCCCCCCCCCCCCCTTCAAAAGGCGGAAGAGTCTCAATGACCATAAAAACATTTCTCTCCTTCTAAAACCTCCATATGCCAAATTTGGTTCCATTGCCTTGATTAGTTCTCGAGTTATGCAGAAATTTGTGTTTCATTTGTATGGGAGCCCCCCCCCCCCTTCAGAAAAGGGAGGGGTCTTAAATTAGCATTGAAACAGTATTCATCTACAAAAACCTCCACATGCCAGATTTGGTTCAATTTGCTTGATTAGTTCTCGAGTTATACAGAATATTGTATTTCATTTGTATACCCAAGTAACAATCCTACTTCCATTTAGCTTTTATTCTCATTTTTTAGGGTTTTATTACTGCAATGCACATGCTATTTTGTTTAAAAGCAGCTTTCAATGATGCAAAAGATGTATAGTTTATTATTTTACTTCAGGATGTTCTTATAACCTTATCCAGCAGGAAGGTGAAGTCAAAAACAGTCTAGCTTTTAAAAATAATTGAAGAAGAAATCTATCTCCTCATAAAACCGGTCAATAATTCAATAATAAAGCTCCTTCATATTTGTTTAACAGAGTCATGATAAAATATTTCATAAACACGCTTTATCATTACAAAAACGATCACTAAGCCATTTGGCTTATGACGAGAGCATAAAGCATTTATTGTAGCATTTTGAGCTACATAAAGTGTATGATAAGTTGTTTTGCCAATGTTGTCGTAATAAATTAAAACAAAGATGGATTCGCATACCAACAAACTAAGAAAAGTGAAAACAAGTGGCACGTTTAAGCGAAAAATTAAGAAAAATTTCTTGAGTATTCTGAATGGTGTTTTGCCAACTACCCATCAATTAGGCTCGTTGAAAAAACCACAACATCAGTCAGTTGACAATAGCCGCACCGTTCCACCACCAGCAGAGCCGCTTGGAGCTGTTGGATTATTTGAATTCAAAGTTATCGGAGAAGCTGTTCCTTCGGTAAAGTCGGTTACGGACTATGATAATTTTAGCATTCATCATTTTCGTGACAAGTCCGGAAACCAGAACGATCAAGAAAATAATTCTCGAAGTGATGGAGACTGCCCAAGTAGCTATGAAGACGAAGAACATGATTTTTCTAATGAAGAAAATGAAATGCTAGAAAACATCAATTTACTTTCCGCTCTTCGAATTTGGGCTGTTACTTTTAATATCAAACACAACGCATTATTGAGCATTCTTAACACTCGTCTTTCTAATGTTCTTCCTCGAGATCCTCGTACTCTTGTGAAAACTCCACAGAATGTATCAATCCAAAACATCGCTGGAGGACAATACTGGCATTATGGTCTCAAATCCAGTATTGAGAAAGTTTGTTCAAATATTTCAAAGCCACTCAGATTATCACTTAAAATTTATAGAAGCTCCAAAGACGAACTTTGGCCAATTTTATTCAGCATTCACTTTGGGGATGGAACGGAGAACTCTTCAAGCGATAGTTTTGCCACTGCACTTTTTTTTGGCCAATACAGGATTTCGTTCTGCTCCCATCCAGATGGAATAATCGTAAAGCATGTTTTGCCTCGTTCAATCGTCTGCACTATTTTGTACGGCATTTTTTCGTTCTCTTCCGAATAAATTTTCTTTCTGCAAACTATGTAGCTTGTAGCTTGAACTGATGTATCTTGAACTGTCAAACTTCTTTTCTGGCAGCAGCTTGGTCACCATAAAAGCTGTTTGACAGCTAAACGGTCTTGCATATAGCAAAACAGCTTTGCAAGAATTAGTTTAGCCTCAACATTATTTTCATGAATGCCATATCAAAACAAAATTTATTTGTAGGTACTTTCATGAAAACAAAACCGCATTTTCATAATGGCAATGAAAAATCAATGTTAATGCCGCTGCCATTTTTATTCCAATCTTTATGCAGGTTTATAATTTCCACATATTACGATAGATTTAATTTGACATGGTTTATTGTTATACGGCAGTTAATGTGGGATAATAATTGTATTAAATAAGAATGATTGAGCAAAAAATTTAACTTCTACGAAGAATTACACTTATGCCAAATAAAAACTAATTAGAAATTACAACGTATTTTGCAAGCGCACTTATTTTTTCAGCACTTTTGAGGCACTTTACACAATGAATTTTATGTGGCACTTAAAATTTGGGCACTATAGGTTGAGACTTGAAAGAAATTATAATATATCAAGCTGAGATAAATATTTCACTTTGAAAATACTGACGTTTTATTTGCCATGGGTAATTTTTTTCTTCAATCATAAGTTTTTTTTTGCCGAAATGAATTTATTGAGACTGAATTAAATTTATGTATACAATTAAAATATGAATAAAACTGTTTTGAGTGGTTTTGGCAACCATCTAGAGGAAGTGGCACGAAACAGGTTTTTATAAATGTCATACTGATTTTATCGCAGTTTACCTTTGGTTTTCAAGTGGTTTTTAATTCGGTTATAATAAAATCTTTTTGTCTTAATCCGATCTAGAACTGCGTCTAAAATATACCCTTCAGAACCTCTGCCAGGGTGGGCCAACTAGGCAAATTTTTGTCTTTATGAGGTTTTGGGGGAAGCAATCAAGACAAATATGCCTTGACCAGGGTTTTATGAATGTTGTTTTATAATACCCTTGTAGGAATTAATAAAACTTGAAATGTTACTTGGGTAGGAGCCCCCCTTTTCAGGGCGAAGAGAAATCTGAAACCATCATAGAAACCTTTCTTGCCTTTAAAACCTCACACATGCTAAATTTGATTTCTTTTGCTTGGGGTCTCAAACCACCGAAGAAACATTTCTTGCTCACAAAACCTCCACATGCCATATTTGGTTCCATTTGTTTGATTAGTTCTTGAGTTTAGAGAAAATATTTTTTCATTTGCATGGGAGCCCCCCTTTCTAAAGGCGGGAGGGGTGTTGAACTATAATAAGATCCTTTCCCGGACCCAAAAACTCCTGCATACAAATTTGCATAGCGGTAGGGATAGTTCGCATGTTTGGTTTAAATTTGTGTTTCGTATGTATGGTAGCCCCCCTTTTCAGAGTGAGGAGAGGTCTTAAATTACCACAAAAACATTTCTTGCCTTCAAAAACTCACCCATTCCAATTTTGGTTCCATTTGCTTGATTAGTTCTCGAGTTATGCAGGAATTTGTTTTTCATTTCCATGGGATCCCACCCTTTCTAGAAGCGGGAGGGCTCTCTAACTATCATAAGATGCTTTCCCGGACCCAAAAACCACTGAATACGAATTTGCAAAGCAGTAGGTATAGTTCTCATGTTTGGTTGAAATTTGTTTCATTTGTATGAGAGCCCCACTTTTTAGAGGGAGGAGGGGCTTTGAACCACCATAAAAACATTTCATGCCGTAAAAAACTCGTCCATTTCAAATTTGGTTCCATTTGCTTGATTATTTCTCGAGTTATGCAGAAATTTGGGTTCCATTTGTTTGAGAGCACCCCCTCCTCCCTTCCTCCCCATATGACGGAAGAGTTTCAAATCACCATAGAAACATTTCCCTCCTTCAAAAACTTCCACATGCGAAATTTGGTTCCATTTCTCTTATTAGTTCTCGAGTAATGCAAGGATTTGCGTTTCATTTGAATAGGTTCCCCCTTTCCTAAAGGAGGGGCTCGATACAAATGAAATACATTATTCTGCATGACTGAGAGTAATCAGCAAATGGAACCAAATTTAGTATGTGGTGGTTTTGAAGACAAAAATATGTTCTATGCTGATTTGAGACCCCTCCCTTTCTGAAAGGGGTCTCAAATCAACATAGAACAATTTTTTGTCTTCAAAAACCACCACATACTAAATTTGGTTCCATTTGCTTGATTAGTTCTCGAGTCATGCAGAATAGTGTATTTCATTTGTATCGGAGCCCCCCCCCCCTTTAGGATGGGAAGGGGTCTCAAGCCAACATAGAAACATTTTTTGTCTTAAAAAACCACCACATGCTAAATTTCGTTCCGTTTGCTTGATTAGTTCCCGAGTTATGCAGAATATTGCGTTTTATTTGTATGGGAGCCCCCCTTTTTATGACGGAGTGGGTTCTCAAGCTACCATAAATACCTTTTTTGCCTTCAAAAACTCACACATGCTAAATTTGGTTTCTTTGGCTTGATTAGTTCTCGAGTTGTGTAGAAATTTATATTTCATTTGTATGGGAGCCCCCCTTTCCAGTAAAGGGAGGGGTCTCAAAGCATCATAAGATTATTCTTCGGCCCCAAAAATCTCTGCATACAAAATTTCACGCCGATCTGTTCTTCCGCTCGCGAGTTAAATCGTGACAAAGAAAACCCCAACTCATTTTTATTATATAGATTTGTTACACACGTTTAACCCACAAAAGTAAGTTTTTTCCACTGATGCAAAAAAAAAATTTGACTCAAGAATCAATTTTAAAAAGGGCATAAGCATTTTGAATAGCTCTTCAAATAATAATTTGTATCTCGAAAGCCTTTGGTTGAACAAAAAAAACTGTCTAAGAAAAAGTTGTGGCCCGCTGTGTGAAGGTTGTGAAAAAAATTGTTCACTGAAAAAAATCAGAAAACAATCGACAATAAACATGAAAACTCAAATGTCTCAAAAAACCATGTTCTGATTTTTTTTATTGTTAAAACTTGAAGTTATTACGCATACTTAAACGAAGACTCCAGGATGAAGAAATGTCTGGAAAAAAAGTTGAAAGACATTTTAGATCGTAAACTTTTGGTGAATATAAAAAAAAAATTTGCTGGATAAACGTATTTATTTATTTATTTGTTAATGATTGATTCGTCAACAGATAAAAAGGTTTATATACAATTAAATTACATACAACAATTAACACATACATCTTCGGAAACAACGCTTATTAACCTCACGAGATAGGGTAAGGGTATGTAATGTTAGCCTAGCTCCTTCATTCAGCCTATGTACCAAATGTGTCATTAATTTAATCAACAAAGTCATGTTGCAACTAGCATGATCGAAGTAATCTGAAGCAATTGAGACAATATTAATTAACTTATAGTTGTTCACTTCCGCGTAGTTTTCGATTTCTCAATTCAATCAATAAATTATTCTACAAGAAAATCGTAGACCCAATGTTGGGGACATATTTTTTTGAATGCTCCCAACTATAGCCTGTTGTATCAATAATGTAGTAAAAACGTTGGTATTGATAAATTTCAAGTAGAAATGCATGAATTTGTGGATGTTTATACTCAAGTGGCTCATTTAAACGCAAACCGAAGAAACAAAATCATTGTGTAGTGAATTATTATTTTTTCATTATTGAATGGCTGGTAAATCATATATGAACATCACTTAAGTGTTTCAAGGCAGTTTTACTTTAGTTTGATTTGTAAAATTGTTTGTTGGGTAAAGCTAATATAGCTGACAGCGCTTTGAATCAGAAAATCAGAAAAACAAATCGTACATAAACAACATTTAATAACAGACCTATCGAATGAGACGAACTTGCATCCATGATTAGACCCAATTTGCGTATAGACTGACATTAAATCCATATCCATCGAATGTTTCTGACTTTATAAAAAGAGTTGTGTAACTTTTCGTGATACATACTACCAAATGTCTTATCAAAATTATCTTAGCAAGTGTCTAACTAGTTGAATCTCGCCTGCTGCTTAAAAATTTTATGAGTTATGATGAAAAATGTAATCGATCATTGCATAATATGCTGAGTTAAGCGACACATACCCTACATTAGAATTAAACACGTTATAATAGCTGTTGAAAATGCGACACATGATTAGCACAGGTTCGTGTTTTCCGTAGTTGGTCCTTGACTGCCGGTTTATAAAGAATGATTGTAAACGTAGGTTTCGTCGTCGAGTGTTGACGTTCAAGAGACTAAGTAAAGTGGAACAGTCGATGTTTTCCTGAAGAAGGTCACCAACGAAACACGCTTGGCCACCCTACGCCTCCCTTCCAACAATTCCAGGTTAATGAGCTTACACCGGCTTTCGTAGCTTGGCAATCTGCGAAGGTCTTGCCAACGAAGATATCGCAAAGCAAAGCGTATAAACCTTCGCTGAACGATTTCGATCCTCTGGACTGCATTTTGGTAGAAAGGGGACGAAACGACAACGCAGTACTCCAAAAAACGGCTTTGAAGGTTTTTGCGAAGCGGAAGATGAATCCTAGCTGCGATGAGGCTTTAGAAACTATCTAGACAATGTGGTTCTCGAATGACAGTTTGGTGTCTAGCATTACTCCCAGATCCTTTACTGTTGTTTCACGTATCAAGCGCGTTCCTCGTGGAGATACATCGCACGTTTTCAGCCAAAGGAGATAGTCGAGCATTTGGATACATTTAAGGACATTCTGTTGATCCGGCACCAGTCGTCGAACACTTGTAGTTCCTGAAAAAAGTGCCCTTCATATATAACAGGAAAAAGAATGAGCCAAGGTGGCGTCCTTGCGGAACGCCGGATGTTACTGAAAAGCTGGACGAGGCATAATCTGAAATCTTCACAGACATAGATCTACCAGTCAGGTATGAGCGGAGCCAGTTCAACAATTGATCGTGAACAGCCATTTTGTCGTATTTGGAAATTGCAATCTGATGGTTCATTTTATCAAAGGCCGCAGAGAGATCTGTGTATATGACGTCTACTTGATGACCGCGTTCCATTTCACGGACGATGAACGATGTAAATACGGTAAGGTTAGTCGCCGTTGAGCGCTTGGGCATAAAACCGTGTTGGTCAGGAGAAATAGTCTGTGAATAGTCATGGATAAGCCTTTGAAAACAATTAATTCGAATAGCTTAGATACAGCACTTAGTGCAGCAAATCCACGATAATTGGCGATGGATCGTTTGGATTGCTTTTTGTGTATTTAAAAAACAAACGACTCTTTTCAGCATTCGGAAAACACACCGGAAGTTACTGACAAATTGAAAACCATAGCCAAGGGCGCAGCGAATCAGATGATATAATCTGATCAGATGATATAATCTGATCAGATGATATCATCTGATGATATAATCTGATTCTTGAAGTCAGCTCCCGGCGATGATCTTCGTAAGAGCATCCGTTCCCTAGATATTTCCGATTTAATTTTATCATATTCGAATAACATTCGAAAATACGAACTATTCATAAATTATTCCCGTTTCTCCAGTAGCCACAAAAAGTTTTTCGAAATGTTTTTTTAAGTTTCATAGAACTCTCTTTTTGACAGCAAGACGATTGGATGAACGGGTCAAAAGATATGGGGTAAAAAGAAGTATTTTTTAAATTTTCGTTTAACATATGCCTATTTTGCTTCTTATTGTATACTTTATACATTGTGTGTAAAAACTTGTAGCTCTAACGTCAGTTTTGGAGAAAACCTTAGGGTGGAGAGATCTGAAGTGAAAAATGTGTTTCTAAGGTCAGCTTTTAAAGCATTTTTAAAATCTTAACTATTTGCCAAAACAAACGTGTTTCGATGTTGCAGTATATTTCCAGCAGAAAATACGGCCTTTTCATAAATTATTCGCATTCTTCCAGTATTACTAAAGTATCTTTTTCGAAATATGCATTTACGTCGGTGGTTTTTTCTGAGGCGAAAAAAACTGGTCACGTCTTCCTTCGGAAGGGAAGTAAAGCCGTTGGTCCCGGGTCATAGTCATGTGTCGTTAATTAGGGTGATGTAGTCGCCTCCTTGGCGTCGGTGATTGTCACCACGTGAGAAAACAAGCCACCGGAAAAAAATAAATAAAAAAAATGCATTTAGAGTCCCACAACTCACTCTTAGCTAGCAAGACGGTTCTATAAACAGCATAAGAAATAGGGGAAAATCATTGAAAAAACTTTTCTTATATATTAGTTTACTTGTATTTCCAATTTATTAATACTAAAATACATATATTGTTTCTACATTTAGATTCGTTTAGAAAAGTTCCCTTTCATTTTACATGTTTATTTATACTATGGAGGCTTGATGCTACATCATTTGAAAATCATTTTGCTGATGATCTGAACGCGGAACAAAAGAGTGATATTTAGGTATTGCTCCATTCTGTAACTCCCTGTTCATAGTTTTCATAAGATAGATAACAAAATTACATTTTCGTTAAGCAATCATTACTTTTCTGACTGGCCCAATCATATCATTCCTCTGCATTTGTTATTGGGTGTTCTTTTAGTTATACTTGCGTTTCTTGCCATGTGTTTTAAAGTGCCACAAATTGCATCGCATGGCCCCTTGCCATGGGAAGTGCGAAAAAATGCATCTATGCTATAATTTGATTTGAAATGACAAAGGCTTGCAAAAATTTTCCTCTTTGTATATTGGGATACAGCTCCATCAGACATAAATATCGCTTTCTTCAACTTCGTTTATTTGTTTTTCAAAAGGCTCATTAGTTTTTAAATAAATACCTGATCCGCTATTATGACATGTTGAAGTACATCCGATATAACGGTAAAGCTAAGATTCGTGAGCGCTCCTGATTCGACATAGTAAATAACAAAGGGGATGAATTGTGGCTTGGTTATTATTCCAATAACTACTTTGAACGGCATCTTGAAGAACAAATTTATAATTTTCGGAGAAATCACACACTATGACTTCGCCATTGCTTAAATTGTTTTTCGTGTGTCTCAAAAACGGTTTTGATATAATCATGGGTGACCTATTTTTCTAACTTTTCGGTTGGCAAAGTATCTTTTCTGGTTTTGATGTTGTGTATATGTGACAGTTATGTACGCATGTAAGGACAAGACGAACAGTAGTGCTAGGCATCTTCTATAGTTTATAATCTGTTTTATTTGAACAGTTCCTCCAATCATCTTGCGGTTAAAGAGAGAGTAGTGTAAAATTTATTAAACATTTCGAAAAACTAACTATTGTTGTTGGAGAATCTAGAAAAACTTATGAGAAGGTCGTATTTTCGAAAATTGTTCGAGTATGATAAAATTCAACCGGAAAAACCTCGAGAACAAATGCTCTTACGAAGGCCATTATCAGGAGGTAATTTTTTTTATATACTTCAATAATCAGAATATATAATCAGAATACGTTTATTCCCGCAAAGTTCTAGAAACTTTTTTCCCTGACATTTCTCCATCCTGGAATCTTTGTTAAAATTTGCGTAATAACTTCAAGTTTTTACAGTCAAAAAATAAAAACATTAAAAAAATCGTTTTTTTGAGATATGTATTTAAATTTTCATGTTAATTGTCGATTTTTTTCGATTTTTTTTTCTCAGTGTACATTTTTTTCATAACCTTCACACATAGGGTCACAATTTGTTGTTAGACAGCTTTTTTGTACAACCAAAGGTTTTCGAGTTACAAATTATTACTTGAAATGCTGTTCAAAATGCTTACGCCCTTTTCAAAACTAACTGTTGGGTCACAAAAATCCGCCGAAAATGCTCAGTCTTCTTAGCTAATCGCGTATGCAAAGTTTCATTCAAATCTAAAAATATCGAAAATAATTTTCATAATTCCAGGTCATTTCGCCTGGAAACGCTCGTTAGCGACTTTCAGAATATTTCGTTAGTCCTAGCGATGATTCTTAGCAAACTCCAAGTATTTTCCAATCCTCTTCGAGGTTTTTTCATTAATCATGCCCGGCACAAGGATGAAGTTCACCAAACTCCCGAATCTTAAAGAGTCCATAGTTAGCACATAAATAGATAATGTGTCTTCGAATTTATTTCGAATTGCTGCAGTTTTTATCCGACGATAACAATGATACAATGTATACAAACTTCTTGCAAATTGCATGTCGGTTCCGAACGGGTTTTAAGTAAGCTTAAATTTTATCATCAAAACAGTACGCGAAATAAATATCTCTCACCTGTTTCATACTGTAACATCCTAAAATTTAGCTTGTTTTCGACTAACAGCGAAGCACAGGTTTCACTATAAGGTAAGACGCAAAACACACGCAATTTTATAGCGGTTAAACCCAAACTTTATTACAATCAAATGAAATACCATTTCACCGATCAGAGAACCACCGTATCCTTTGTGGTTTATTTTTAAACACGACATTCGATCAACCGTTCCACAATCCCGATCGTGCCCAATCTACTTAACACACATTTGCCCGTGATCCGCAAAATGAGAACAAAAACAGGCCCTGTTTGATATGCAAATTTATTCCGAGTATTATTCCAGACGAACGCCGATGTACGGGGGAGTGAATGAACTCTAAATTTTTAGCAGTTCAATATTTTATGAGAGGGAGGTGAGATTGATGTCTTCAAATGATTCATTGAAACGCGACGTTGATTTATGACATGTTCTGTTTGGTGTTTGTGTGTGATTAATCCGCTGCTTTTGTGCTTCTTCTATTACCTTACAGCTAGTGAATTGAAGCCTCGGCAGCCGCGACATATATGGTTAAGCACGCGCACTACTACCTGGGCTCAGGCCCTGGGCGACGGTAGCCCTTGTCTGACATCGAAAGGACATCTCGGCTTCTGTACATCATTTAGGAAATGTTACCCCTACTTCAAAGTTCCCGACTTGAGCGTGTGGGAATCTTGGGTCCTTGGAAACTACGATACCTGCAGTTACTTCAACGACCAGGGCAGACAAGCATTTGGTGTATGCTGCACAAACCCTATAACCCCATTGCCTCCCACGGATACAAACAACGAATCAAGCACTGAATCTCCTGTTGTCGAAAGCAGTAACGAAATCAATGGAGAGAATCAAAAGAAACCACCCAAGAATAATAACTATCCTAGTTGGCCACCTCCTGTTCCAACCCATCCTCCAGATCATACGGCGGCCACGCATCCACCCTCATTCACCACGACAGTTGCCTCTTTCACTGAATCGCCAACTAAACCGACACCAAGGCCGACCAATAGACCCGGTAGTACAACCTGGCCTACAAAACCGAGACCACCGTCGGAAGTCAATCAACCAACGAATCCACCTATGGTTTGGCCTCCACCACTTCCCACTCACCCTCCGATGCCAACGGTCGAAGTCACTACTGCACGACCAGTTGGAAGTCCAGGAAGTGGTACCGGTGGTTCGGGAGTTGTCAATGCGGGATGCGGAATGAAAAATGGAAATCCGGTGAGTTGTAGCTTATGATGATGAATTAAAATGCGCAATTCCAGCTTTTCAACCTTGAACTTTTTCAAAATTAAAGTTACAGTTATGCTCGGGATATAAATTAATTAAATTTGAAGTAGATTTGCCAAATTATACCTTATGTTCTGTTTTACAACCGAACACTACTTTTACCCCAAACATTCTAATAATGTCTTTTGTTCTGCAGGATACGGAACGAATTGTCGGTGGTCACAATGCGGATCCGAACGAGTGGCCCTGGATTGCTGCCCTGTTCAACAACGGTAGACAATTTTTGTGGAGGATCACTAATTGACAATAGCCACATTCTTACCGCAGCTCACTGCGTAGCTCAGTATGTCCAATGCAGTTTCGACACGATAAAAAAAATAACATTCCGAGTAACAGATTTACCTTTTCAAACATGTCGTTTTTAGCATGAGCTCGTGGGATGTTTCCCGGTTGTCCGTAAAATTGGGAGACCACAATATTCGGATTAACACCGAGGTGCAACATGTGGAACGGCGCGTCAAACGATTGGTACGACACCGGGGCTTCGATTCACGAACATTGGTAAGGTTGGATGAGTAGCAATAATAATACGATGAGCAATTAATAATTTTTCATTTAAGTATAACGACGTTGCTGTGCTAACCATGGATCAACCGGTTCAATTCTCGAAATCGGTTAGACCTATTTGCCTACCAGCAGGAGATACTAGCTCCAGAGGCACAACAGCCACTGTTATTGGTTGGGGAAGTCTCCAAGAAAGTAAGTTCAATGTAGGACCTAACTAAACACTAATAACAAAATATTGAAGTTTTTTCAGAAGCAGATAATTTATCATCTCCATGCAAAGCGCTAGGAGCGGACAGTAATTTATTGCTAGAACAAATAGACATGAAGAGAAAGTGTATTGATAGATCCGTAAGGGAACGGGAGGCTTTGAAATTGAATAGATGTAAGTTTGAAAACGAGCGAGAGCATTTGAACGGTAGTATCCGATCGGGCACATAACCCGTTGTCATACTACCCTATGCAGGATAGGCAGGGGAAATCCCTTGACTGACAAAAGGTTATGCAACCGATCGTGCTCTTATCTTATACTACCTATTGCTTGTTTCAGTTCTAGCGATTTGTCCGTCTCCTAATACAGCTAGCACGGGTGAGAAATTATCTCCCGCTGTTGGGTTTATTTTTAGCATGCACCGCCTATTTCACATTTAGCTCTTCTCGTCATCTATAACTTATAGATCTCGGAGAGAACGACGGTGGAGTGGTGCAAATACTGATCCCCACCGGTATGAATTAATGGATTCCCCCATTATGGAGCTTTCTACACTTTTTGATTGTTATTTTTGTGTTCTCCCCAGCGCGGAAGTAACGATCTTTATGATGAAGAGATTTTTCAGAAGCAGATAATTTATCATCTCCATGCAAAGCGCTGGGAGCGGACAGTAATTTATTGCTAGAACAAATAGACATGAAGAGAAAGTGTATTGATAGATCCGTAAGGGGAGCGGGGAGGACTTGAAGTTGAATGAGATGTAAGTTTGAAAACGAGCAGGAGGGCATTTGAACGGTAGTATACGATCAGGCACATAACCCTTTGTCATACTACACCCTATGCGGGATAGGCAAGGAAATCCCTTGACGTGGCAAAAGGATTTAATGCAACCGATCGTTACTCGTATACTACCTATTGCTTGTTTCTAGTTCTAGCGATTTGTCCGTCTCTAATACAGCCTAGCACAGGTGAGAAATTATCTCCACGCTGTTTGGGTTTATTTTTAGCATGCACCGCCTATTTCACACATTGCTCTTCTCGTCATCTATAACTTATAGATCTCGGAAGAACGACGGTGAAGTGGAATGCTTTTAAAATACTGATCCCCAC
>JASCZW010011275.1:0-32662 GCA_034211315.2 Aedes japonicus | reverse complement strand
TTCGGTCAGCGAAAGCGAATTCGGTGGATACGAGGTGGACTGTACAAACTCGGGACTCCCAAGCACGGTTCTTATCGGGCGGACAATTTCGTGTCACTTGGTCGGAATAATCGTATCGGTCGGAATCGGTTCAAACAAAAAAAACTTTATTTTTTTCTAAACTTAACTAGCGCGTCGCGTCCTTCCTCTTCGGTGGTTGAGTCAATGATGGCGGCCTTTTTCCCCTCCTCGATTTCTCCTCCTTGCTGTGCTTTGCGTTCGCGCCGTATTTGATGCAGGTAACATTTTTGCTTGGAACGCACACTCCTTGCGTTCTGGAATAGGATTGGTTAAAAAATATTTTCCGTACGGAACATCCACCCGGCCTGGTTAAAGTATCATGGTTTATCAGTTTTAATCGGGTTAGCCTTGATTTTTCTCAATTGGCAAAAGTGACAGTTTGGTGATGGATCGCGAAAAAGTTTTACCTTCACTGAAAACATCCACAACTCGTACAAGATCATCGGGACCGGGATGAACAGCGGTGATACGACCGAGCTTCCACTGCAGAGGAGGTCGATTCTTGTCCTGAAGCAGTACAAGCATTCCAGGTTGCACGTTGGCGGAAGTGTTCCAGTTCTTCTTTCTCGGTTGCAAGCTGCATAAGTAGTCGCGGGACCAAGCTCTCCAGAACTGCTCGCGTAACAGTTGCAGATGTTGCCATCGACCTAACCGGCCGATATTGAGGTCCTGGTATGTTGGTTCGGGTACTGCAACCATTGGGCGACCAATCAGAAAGTGGGCTGGAGTAATAACTTCAGGATCAGCCGGATCTCCAGATATGGCAAAAAGCGGTCTCGAATTGAGAACGGCCTCAATCTCACACAGTATCGTCGTCATTTCTTCAAAGTTCAGCGTATTATTACCTATTACTCTTTTCAGGTGCGTCTTGGTACACTTCACGGCCGCCTCCCAAAGGCCACCGAACTCGGGCGAATCTGGCGGAATGAAGTACCACTTGATTTCCTTCAAACGGCAAAATTGCATAATCTTGTCCACATCAGGCTGATTTCGAAACATCTCGAACAATCGGTGAAGCTCATTGTTCGATCCTTGGAAGTTTGTCGCATTGTCGGAATGCATTTCCGAAACCAATCCTCTGCGACTGACGAAGCGTTGGAGGGCCGCTAGGAAAGCATCGGACGTTAGATCGGACACAAGTTCTAAATGTATGGCCTTCGTGGCCATGCAGACAAATACCGCGATGTAAGCTTTGACCACCTTTGGCTTATGAGTGCCCTGCTTCACCAGAATCGGACCGGCATAGTCCACACCAGTGATGCTAAAGATGGGTGACGGTGTAACTCGTTGCCTGGGCAAATCCCCCATGAGTTGCGAAATTCCTGTGGGATTCACGCGAAAGCATTTTATGCATGATCTAGTTACCTGTCGAATGGTCGATCTGGCGCGTAGCAACCAAAAACGTCCTCTGATTGCAGAAAGTAGTCCAGCTGGTCCAACGTGAAGAAGTTCGTGGTGCATTTCCCGGATCAAACGATGTGTAACCGGACTCGTGTTCGGAAGAATCAGCTGGTGCTTCGACTCGTCAGGCAATTTGGAGTGCTTGAGTCGTCCTCCGACCCTTAGCACGCCATCGTCAGATAAAATTGGATTGAGGTCTCCAATTCGTTTGCAAGGCGTTCCAGTTTTCACTCGATGAATTTCGTCTCCAAGCTCAACATGCTGAATAACTCGTACGATAACCGTCGTCGCGCGTCGAGTTCTTCTACCGTCAGATGTTTGCTGGTAATGCAGTCCCCTTTCGGTTTGCTAGTATTGTTCCTGAACCGTAGTATCCAGGCAATTGTTCGTTGGAGTCGTCGGAAGGAACTGCAAGTTTCGAAGATTTCCAGCAGCTCTGTTATGAGCGCCGGCATCGCTACTACGTTGGCTTTCAATTCAGGAAGGTCATCGTCAGGGATTTCATTTGCTGCCTCGAAGTTGACGACTGGTGAGTTGATATGCTCGCCACCAGTCCAGAACAGTTCGCTGATCATAAGCTCACCTGGAAACAGCCCACGAGATACGATGTCCGCCGGGTTGTGTTGTGAGCGAACGTAATTCCATGAGAAATCTTTCGAGTTTTCTTGGATTTCATTTATGCGGTTACATACAAACGTTTGTAGCTGGTAAGGATGCTTCTTGAGCCACGATAAAACGATCTCGCTATCGGAGTAGAGTACTACGTTCCGGATCGAGATGGTGAGAGCGGGCAGTACTTTGCATACCAATCTGGTTAACAACAGTGCTGCGCACAATTCCTTGCGTGGAATCGTGAGTGCGTGGAGAGGTGCCACTTTCGATTTGCTGATCAATAGGCGGGATAGAACGGTTCCATCTCTCCATAATACTTTGGATATAAACGCACGCGCCGTACGCTGCGTTGGAGGCATCGGCAAATCCGTGTAGTGCATAAGAGATTGCCCCACAAACCGTAACTTGGCGAGGAATTTTTATCTGCAGCAGCGTTGGCAGCGCATTCCTGAGCTCGGTCCACTCCATTTGAGTTTTTTCGTCAACAGGTTCGTCCCAGTCCAGTTTGCTTTTCCACAGGCGTTGTATCAGCAGCTTTGCCAATAGAATAGAGGGTGCGAATAGTCCTAGCGGATCGAAGTGTTTGGCTACCTCCGAGTATATGATTCGCTTCGTCGCGGTTTGGTCGCGTTCAGTTGTCGGATTTGTGCATTTAGCAATTAGAAGTTCATCGCTAGTCGGGTCCCATAGAAGGCCGAGAATTTTGATCACGTCGTTAACCTGTCGATCTGCAAGTGGCTTCAGTGTTTCCCTTTCGTCCTCAGGGATACCTGCTAGGAGTTCGGGCGAGTTGGAGCACCATTTATGGATTGGAAACCCACCTCGGCCTAGCATCTCTTTTAGCTGACGTTGTGCTTCGATGGCTTCGTCGATCGTAGTAGTCCCTGACAAAACATCGTCAACGTAACAGTCGTTCTTTATTATTTTTGCTGCTAGAGGAAAGTGTTCTGCTTCGTCGTTTGCAAGTTGCAGTAGACATCGTGTGGCTTGAAAAGGTGCTGAAGCGGTACCGTAGGTGACGGTCATTAGCTCGAAGATTTTCAGCGGTTCGCTCGGTTGCTCCCTCCAATAGATGCGCTGTTTGTGTGTATCGTAGGGATGGACGCCGATCTGGCGGTACATCTTCGTCATATCCGCCGAGAAAACGTATCGGTGTAATCGAAACCGCAGCATGATAAAGATTATGTCACTCTGGACTACTGGACCTACCAGCAGTACGTCGTTAAGAGAGAGGTTCGTCGCAGAAGATTTGGCACTTGCGTCGAAGACAACTCGACACTTTGTGGACGAACTGCCTGGACGGAGTACGGCATGATGCGGCAAAAAATATGGCTTCATGTTTGGATCGTCGTCGGTCATATCCACTTCTCGGCAATGGCCGAGCTGCTGATACTCCCGTATGAAGTTCACATATTGCGTTTTCAGTTCGGGGTTTCGCTGTAATCTGTTTTCTAGCATGAAGAAGCGTCGCAGGGCTACATTTCGGCAGCTGTCTATCTGGTCGGCGTTCTCTTTTAGCGGTAATCGAACCACAAATCGTCCAGTGTGGTCCCTCGAGTAGGTGGAGACAAAATGGTCTTCGCTTCGTTGTTCTTCGGATGACATGTTGGCAGCTTGTGGAACTTCCTCGACCTCCCAGAATTGACGAATCATCTCTTCAACAGAATCGAGAGTTGTAACGTGTGAATATTGAACCGCTTCATCGTGCCCTTTCGGCCAGTACGCACCAGTAACCAGCCATCCCAGATGAGAGTTCCGAAGTTCCGGCAAATCGTCATCGACGGTGATGTGTCCTGGTTTCAACAAGGCAAAAAATAACTCAGCGCCAATTAGCATATCTACCTTGCTAGTTTTGAAGAACGATGGATCGGCTAGCTGAATACCGTCTGGAAGCATCCAACCAGTGATGTCGATGTCAGTTGTCGGAATCATTCCAGTAACCTTGGGACTCACCAGGCAGTCAATTGATGCACGATAGTCACTACATCGGGAGTGGAATTGCACTTCTACTTTTCCCGCGCCAGACTTCTGACATTATTGATTCCAGAAATTGGAACGTTAGCTCGCTTCTTCTCGATTCCAAGAGTGTTGGCCATGTCTTCGGTAATGAAGTTTGCTTGGGACCCACTATCCAGAAGGGCTCGGCACTGGTGGGTTTGGTTGTTTCGGTCGATAGCCAAGACGACCGCGGTTAGCAAGAGCACTGTTCTCGGAGCGTGAGTCTTTTCCATGCGACAAGTTGTCGCTACTTTGCATTCTGGTGTGTTGGGTGCCAGCGGAACTACCACTGGGGATGACGGACCTTGAACTGGGTCCTCTGGAGTCGATTCAGTCGTTGCGATGTTTGTCTTGGAATCTTGTTTCGGATTCGAGTCGTCGTGCAATTGTGTGTGGTGTCGCTTGTGGCATTTCTGGCAGGTTTTCGATGAGGGACAAGTGTTGGAGCGGTGACCTTTTCGGAGGCAATTAAAACAAATGCCTGCCGATCGTACCTTCTCGAACTTCTCGGAACTGGTAAGAGCGTTCAGTTTGTTGCACTGATAGTTCCGATGTGGTGCTTCACAGAAGTCGCATTTTTCGTTAAAACTTTCGGATCTCGTTGTCACTGCGTGTGATCGCTGGCTAGCGACCTTTAGTGTCGGTCCCTGCTGTTTCGGAGCTGGTTTTACAGCTGTCTGCGTGTAAGCAGCTTCGCACCTCTCCAGCACTTGGCACTGGGATTTGAGAAAGGCTATTGTGGGGCGATATTGTGGTAACTTACTTGGCGACAGAGTCTGCTCCCATTGTTTGCGAGTCGACTTGTCTAGAGCTGCTGTCAACAAATAAACAATCATCAGCTCAGACACACCAGTTACTGGTTGCTTCAAGTACTCGAGACTCTCGACGTGGTTAGTGCATTCATCGAGAAGGGATCGCAGCTCACTATGCGATTCGGTTGCCATTCTCTTCAATGACAGAAGACCACGGATGTGCGTCTCCACGATCACCCTTTGATTTTCATAGCGTTCGGAGAGGATAGTCCAGGCCTGCGCGTAGTTGCCCTCGTTTATCGTTTTGGCATCTGGGACTCCTGCCGCTGCTCCTACCAAAGCCTTGTCCAAGTGGTAGAGCTTAATCGCATCAGAATCGCGGGACTGCGCCATTACATCCTGGAACATGGCTTTAAACTTTGGCCATTTCGTGTACTCACCGTCGAATGTGGGGATCGGTGCCTTTAATGGTTGCTGATGGATGACGACCTGTGCTGGAGGAGCCATCTGTATTACCGGCTGACTTAGGATGCGGGCTTCAACTGCGGCAGAGGTATGGTCGAAGTAATTCTCAAAGCGAATGTATTCATTTTCTTCGGCCTCCAATTTATCGTCCGGAACTATCGCGACGATCTCACTGTGGTATTTCGAGTACTCGGTGTATGCCGACTGCAACTTTGAAGCATACACCTTCAGTTGTGCTAACTCGATCGGAAGTTGAATCCTGACGATCTCGTAGATACGAAGAATCTTGTTCAACGCTTGATTCCTCTGGCGTGTTAGCGATTTGATTTGAGCGGATGTGGTTTGATCTGTTGCGGCGGGTGTCGAGTTTTCATCTCTTTCATTCGTGGCAGGTGACGTTCTTCCGGGGGCCGTGTCATGAACGTCCTCGAATCCTAAAAAATCTGAAGTATCACGACGTTCTGGTACCCTTATCGGCGTATGTTGCAACGCCATTTTGTTTTTGCACTGTTCTGCCTCGGCAGGAAAGTTCTTCTTTTTAGTTTCTTTTTTTAACACTGTTCTGCTTCCGCAGGAAAATTCGTTTTTCACTTTTTCGCACTGTTCTGCCTCAGCAGGAAGTTCATATAACTTTCACTTTTTCACTCGCGGTCGCGGCGCACGCTGCTCGGAAGTCCAATCCGGTTCGTTTGGACCATATGTTCGGTCAGCGAAAGCGAATTCGGTGGATACGAGGTGGACTGTACAAACTCGGGACTCCCAAGCACGGTTCTTATCGGGCGGACAATTTCGTGTCACTTGGTCGGAATAATCGTATCGGTCGGAATCGGTTCAAACAAAAAACTTTATTTTTTCTAAACTTAACTAGCGCGTCGCGTCCTTCCTCTTCGGTGGTTGAGTCAATGATGGCGGCCTTTTTCCCCTCCTCGATTTCTCCTCCTTGCTGTGCTTTGCGTTCGCGCCGTATTTGATGCAGGTAACATTTTTGCTTGGAACGCACACTCCTTGCGTTCTGGAATAGGATTGGTTAAAAAATATTTTCCGTACGGAACAGACTTTAAATGATTTTTTTGTGCATTTTCTGTCACTGGCATTTCTTTCGAGTACAACCCTTAGCTACCGTTGCCATCCTGAAAAATAGTTGAAAATAGTGACTTATTTCGTGAACAAGTGCCTTTAGTTGAATTACCTTATTTTTTGGAATCATATGCTTCAAATCAGTCCCGTTTGCGCAAGTTACATAATTTCCAAACTCGTAATATAAACCTCAATTCAAAAAAATAGACGAAAATGGGGCTACAGAAATTCTACAGAAATACATCAGAGCAAAATAGACGACAAACTATTGAACCACGCACCGTAAGTAACGACACAATACATTTAACTCAAACTAAGAGAATATAGTGGACGGAAATGAGTTCGAGTCAACCAAGCGATCAGTTTGAACTTCGATTCAAACAACCACATCTTCAAACCGTCTCTCGTCAGTCAAAGTCAGTGGCAGCGAAATAGCTTCGTGAAACATCCAATTCCACCACATCGAACCCGAGAGTGATGTTAGGTTTCCGGTTGGATTTGCGTATTGTCTTCCCTTAACCCCTGGCAATCCAGAATGTTCACTACTGTTCATGAGGGGAAGTCAGGAGTGTCACAGTACGGATGATAAAGCCGGCAAACTCACAGAATAGGTACTGCATATATCGCATGTGTTATCACAACAGCACCGCCAACCGGTAGCAAGAAAATCGATGCTGATAATTTGTGTGCACTGTAAACAGTTTCAGGAGATATGCTTACATCGCCATATCTTGCCATTTGAAACGTTGAAAGACCTGCTGCCAGCAACAATTAGAGAGCAGAAGAGACGACCTCATGGCCCTGACTATAAATTACTGTAATTTCTATTGCAACACCCTACCAAGCAGCCCTACTTGATTCATGACGGTGCAATCTTGTGGTTCCGAGCGAATGCTAGGCTTGTTTGAATAATTTACTACACCTACATTCCACCACTGAATCAGCTATACTATTGTTTACCAACGTAACAACGCCATAAAGGCTACTTTCGCGTTATGCTTGCCCACTGACTGACTAAACTGACTGTAGAAATGACCCACTTTACCCGGTTCGTTCGTTCCGCGTCCAAGTGTAATCAGAATAACTGCGAGCAAAGCCGACCCAACTCAGTTTCCGCTTACAAGTGGTCGTTAAATAGAAGTTGTCATCCTAGGCTGCGTAGTTTCCGTCTCGAGTGCACCCTGAGCATGGGGCTCGTGTGCATCCTCGGCGGGACACTCCGCATCGACGAAACATGACCGCCGTAATGGGCTTGTTTACCAACCAACTCCAGTTGCAAGTTCATTGATTGGAAATAATTATTTAATGAAGTTCGTCAGTAGGCATGACCACGACCAACCATCAGCCGTTGCGATTGAATCGACCGCGCGCCGTCCCTTAGGAAGCAACGGCGAACGAGAGAGAGGGAAAGAGCGGGATGTAGGATGAAAACAGTTTAGGGTTCGGATTCCGTGCTCAATCGGATTTCGCTGTCCCCCCCTAGGCCATTTGTGGTCCGCAATCGAATATTCATGGCATAGTGTTGTTATTTTTGTACTTTGCTGTTCGTAACCGGAAACAGGTAGTAGGCCTGATTGATGTAAGAGCTATCCGTCATGATCTGAGGAACTGCGAATATTGATTTCGGATCCGCTTCCTTATGATGATTGTGATAGTTAGTGTGAAAAATAGCCCAGCATGGATGTGTGCCTCCCTTATACATATTGCCGAAATACCGAATCAAAACAACGAAAACCAACAATGCGTATGGATTCTGCTTGATTCTCCGAAAGATAATGCTAGATGAACAGCAAGGTTTGATTCATTCCAAAAATAGCTGCCATCTACAACAACAGCTCGCAAGAAGTCACTTAAGCTACTGCTTTTCTTGCCTCCGGACCCAGACATACAGGAATCTCTCGAAAAGCACGATGGGTGTGTGATTAGGGCCAACCATACACTTATAGGTTTCAAAAGATGCGCAATTTGGGAAATTGATTATCTTTCGTCTCACGAGCAAGCTTTGAAATTAACGATAGTCGAAAGTACCGGACCGACCCGGACGATGACCGACATTAGACATTAGATTTTCCGAGGGGGAGTGGATGATGAAAATGTTTATCTTCTGATCTTCATTCCGCACTCTTAATATCTACTCTTGCTTGGAGTGGCATCAATCATCGGGCTCTTATCGAGAAACGTGGTAAGATTGTTCTGGTTTTTGTTTGTTCATATCCTCTCATATCAACAACAGGAACGAACGAAAACGATATGATCCTGCCGGCATCAGACTAGCTGGAAAGCAAAAAAAAAATCAATTCTGCCACAGCTCGAGAGAATTAGAAGTCGGCAAATAACTGATTCAAGCTTCAAATCAAGTCCTTATGGGTGTTTTATAAATACGATTGCGATTTACGGTTCAATTGGTGCTTTAAGAATCTTCAAGAATCAATATAATTTCAAAACGGTGGCATTTAGCAAATGTGTATTTTGTTTGATAATCTATCTCAACAAGGGACGTTTTTGAGGTTAGTTGCAAGTTAATTCAAATGTTCCTGAATTCTCCGGATGTGATTTGGAAGAAAGTTCTAATGGAAATTTGACGAAACAAAATTAATAGGTAATTTTTTGAAATTAAACTGAATTAATTTGTGACTAATTTTAGGGCTGTAGAATGAAAACAGTGTCCTGGCATTTTAGAAAAGGTGGCTGTAGAATGAAAAACAATGTTCTGGCATTTTAAAAAGGGTCTTGAGAAACACTCTAGAAATTATTTAATAGCAAATTGCGAAAGAAAATATTGTGGAAATTGAAAAAAAAAAAAATGTCAACAATTCTTCAGTAATGATTCTCGACTAATCCTGCTATCCGCCGGTTATCAGTATTATGGTGAATGAATACCAATGTATGATTAGAAAATGAGAAGAAAGATTAGTAATTTCCATTTAATTCCAAGTACCTTCATTGCTTATTTTGACAGATACGCGTCAGACTTCTACAGTGTCGCATACTATTACTCGACTGAAACTAGTACTCGACAGTCGAGTATTAGTACACGACATTGAAGAAGTCTACACATTGTAGACGATATACGCGTATCTGTTAAGATAACAAATAAAGGTAGTTGGAATTAAATGGAAAATACTAGTCCTTCTTCCTATTTTATAGTTACAGGTATTCCATTAAAAAGCTCACACTCTCCAAGATTCACCAATGTATGAGTTATTAACTTTCGTTTGACGGTGTTAGAGAATAAATCAGATAGAATCGTTGAAAATCGTTTATTCCGGTTATTTTCTTTTCATACAATTTTTTAAATTTGTGCTGTGAAAACCTTAAGCATTTTCAAATTTTCAATTTACATTTAAGTATTTATTAACCAAGTATTTATTGATTCTGACTATTTTTTTAATTTAGAACCATAGCTTGCTACGGCATAACATAAAATAAATAAATGAATCCAAGGAAAAAATAGTCTTAAGCTAATATTAAGTACAACTTATACGATATGAAAGACATTTCTAAGAATCTCTATCCATTTGAAATTATCTCCGCAGATTATCATTAACGTAATGCCACGTTAACGCCAGATTTTTCATTAGTGCTAGATATATTTTTTTTAATGAAGAGCAACCCTGAAGTTGCACAGGCATTAAAGCATACTATATATTTAAGAAGTGTAACATAAAATTGTTAATATCATTGTAACAAAACGGTCTGCTAATGATTGACGACAAATAAAATATTGATTCCGTTTTCGGAAGATATTAAAGATTGTGCTCGAAATCAATTTAACACTTTATTTTGTGTATAAAAAAATTGATACCAGTTTTGGTAAAACTAGTTTAGAGTGTAATGTTTACATGTGCAAATTTTTGTCACAATCTTTCAAGTAGTTATCGAGATGGCTTCCAAGCGAGAAGTGCTTCAACGAAAATTTTAGTTTCGGTCGTGGAAGATTCAGACCCATCCCACAGGTGGATTGCGAAACAGTTGGGAATCGACAATACGATCGTGTCCCGTGTAGTAAGGAGACGTGAACGCAAGGAAGATGAGGGGTTACTTTTAAGCGCAATCCGAACCATTCGATTCGGGACGTGGCCAAGAAGATCAATTCTTTCGTCTGGTTCATCCAGCAGACCATGAAGCGGGCTGGACTTCATGTCTTCAAGGTAAGGAAGGCACTTAACTGAACCGATAAACAGAATACGGTGGCCAAATCCCGCCAGGAAGCCATACCGCGAGGGGTTGGTTCAGCCGAAATGCATCGAAATGAACGACAAGACTTTGAAGCGGACGCCAAGCAGCTTCCTGGTCTATAGTTTTTCATCGGCCAGTCCACAGTGTGGAATCACTGGTCACTAATCCAAAATACGAAATTGACGTTGATGTATTTTTTATATTTTTCCTGTAATAATACACTATTGAGATTTTTTAATCCAAATTCTTGAAGTGATTGGACTGAATTTGAGTTCTGTACGATTTTTTGAAGTATGTTACCTCTGTGTTTTTTGCGGTTGTTTGAATAAAATTATAAAAATTACATCATTCGCTAGAGCTCTAAGATTGACTTAAATTAAGATGGTGTTAAAGAGAAAGTTCCTTGAAATCAAGTAAAGAACAAATCTGCATCATTAATTTTTTTTTTGAATAGTACAAAACTTTAGTAAAATTTTAATTAAAACGAAAAAAGTATGATTTTATTGCGAAAACCTTGCTACAAAACTATGAAGCCCGGGTTCGCCCAGGTTTGGGATAGTTGTAAATATTAGATTAAAATGTTAACTTTCAAATGGACATAGCTTCATGTAGCGCAGACTTGCGCAGAGAATTGATATTTTTTAAAGAAAAGATTGGGTTTATGACCATTTGCGTCTTTTTTGAATATTTGACAAGATTTATATCTTCTGTGAGCGCTTCAAGCATCTCATGTTCAATTGCTTCAAACGTGATCATATCAACAATAGCCTATTTTCAGTTTGCACTCCTCTCCTAGCTTGTCAACAAACTGTGGTATGACCGAGCATGTCGTTTTTGTGTGAAGATTAGATTAAGAATAGCGATCAGTGTTATACCCCTATCGTCTCTGTTCCGTAGCAACTGAAGGAGCGTTCTGTTAGCATCAAATCTTTATTTTGTATATTGAATCGCATGTGGTACTCAAAATAATGGTGGATATGGATAGTGAAATTGCAAGTAAGTTGTTATGGCTATTGCTGATGAACATTGCTTTTTATAATTTGAAGGAAACGGATTAGAAAGAAAACAGATATATGAAGCGCAAGAAAAGATGAAGGCAGCAGCAATCAACTGTTTTTCGTTGAATAAGGATAAGGAGCTCAATAGTTTTTGGAAATCATTTAATAAGAAATTTCAGCACTCGCAAAGGAAGCGTAACCGATTTCAGGCAGACCATTCGGAATGGCTGAACTGAATGTAGCCATATCGAAAGCAAAATTAATGCTTTAAAACCCGTTGAAAAAAATAATAACGGCAGCAAAGTTATTGTTTCTTTTTCCCTATTTCTCAAAATGGTCGACGGGAAGTGCATTCACTCTATAAAAAATACAAGTTCTGTACAACGCTGCTATGCATGCAGGGCTACGATTTCGGAATTTAATAAAATAGATAAAATGAACACGTTGAATGTAAATGAAGAATATCTCAATTACGGGATCTCTTCGCTACATGGTTGGATACGCTATTTCGAATGTGTGGACCATACATTGCGTATAGTCTACACAGTATGAGGAAGCCAAGACGAGAATTCAAACCAACTTCAAGTGCAAAATGTGATTAATTGTCGACAAACCGTAGCCTGGAGGATTTGGAAGCAGCAATGATGGCAGTACTGCGCGAAGGTTTTTTTGAAATCTTGAGATTAGTTCAGAAATCACAGGAGTGGATTTGGAATTAATTAAAAGGCTCCAAAACGTTATTATTACAATTTCATGTTCTGAGCAAATAGACTCAGAGAAATTTAAAACTTACTGTATCGACACCGCAAAGCATTACGTAAAGCTGTACCCTTGGTACCACATGCCGACTGCAATGCACAGAATCTTAAAGTATTATCCAAGCAGCACTATTGCCAATAGAAATAATGACGGAGGCGGCTCAGGAAATAAGTAATAAACTTATTAAAAACACGAGAGAGCATTTCAAACGAAAAACTAAGCGAGAAAAAACAAATAAGGATATAATTAACCACCTTCTAATTTTCACAGATACAATAGTAAACGTTCATTTTGAGAAAGATAAAAATAAGTTCAAGGGAATTCCTGAAGAAGTAACATTTCTTATGACAGCCTAGAACGATATTGATTCAGAAGGGAAGGAAATAGAAGAAGATTTAGTTGATAATGATAATGAAGAAGATGATGAAAACAAAAGTGTAAGTGATGATTAGTTTTGTTTTTAAATTTGATTTCATTTTATTTTTATTGATTTTTTAATTTGTACAGTACTCAAAATTAATACTGTCGTATTGTCTCTTATGAATAAGACCTCTTTTTCTTACTCCTAAAAAATTGGTATCAAATAGTCATGAAACTGTTTTGAAACTACTGAAAAATAAACAACTTAAAAAATAGACAGATAAAATTATACAAATTGCTACTAAGGCAGAAAATAATTTTTGTTGAGTCCATTTAAATATGACATAACACCAGAGATGATATAAACAAATCTGACATCATCTAACGCCTCATATTTTATGAAAAAAAAAATGGGATTATCAAAGCGCTTTTAAAAAGCCAAATTTTTGTGTTGCGTAATATCTGAGCGCGTCCTAATGAAAAAGCAACCTCATTTTTGGATTTAGCGACCCAAAATTAGTTAAAAAAAACACGTGTTTTTATTGATTTGCAGACATTTTTATGCATGGCCAGCTTTTATATGGAGTCGCCCCACTGTGCAGTCCCGCCTGAGTTTTCGGGAGAGTTTCCGGAAGAAGAAGGTTTACAAATTTGCCCAGAAGTACTTGGAGTGGCAGGCGATCTGTTGATGCGGCCAATTCTGAAAGCCGTACACAACGACCGGCACCATCAACGGCCAAATATATAAAGAATAGTGCCTCCAGAAGCGTCTGCTGCCTTAACTTCGGTTCCATGATGGTGACACTCTGTTTTGGCCGGATCTGGTACAGTGCCATAACGCGAAACCGGTGATGGGGTTGAAGCTAACAATGTTGCTTTTGTGCCCAAGGGGGTAAACCCACCAAACTCACCAGCACTTCGTCCAATAGAAAAAATCTGGGCAATTACGAAGGGAAGGCTCCGGAAAATAGGGGAGGTCTTCAAACACAACAAGGATTTGATGAAAGAGTGGATGAACGTTTGACAGAAAGATGGCCCAAGTGTTGCACAGAATTTAATGAGTAGTGTTAAGTCCAAGGTTTAAGCAATAAGCTTAGAAGAGGTGGTTGAATAAACCAACTTTACAAAACCATAGTTAATATGTGCTTATTTATTCCCTGAGGATTAAAGAAACATCCGACCGAAAATGAATTTTTGATGAATATTTTGGCCTGTTGCATTTTTTTCATTATTTCATTAGACATATTTGTTTACGTTCCTCGATTTCTGTCAATAATGAATAACGTTTCATGTGAAAGTAATAATTTTAAGAAAGCTGGAAAATAAACACTTCTTGTTTATTTTCACGATTCCTCTAAATTTCTCTAAACTTAACCTTACTCGAATCCATCCATGGAATTCAGAAGGAATCATATTTTCAACATATTTTCATCATTATCTGTCGAATTTATCAAATTATTGCATGGCTGGTAAATGTCTGCATTGTGGAAGATATGTGGAATATACATAACTGAATAGATAGCTTGTTCACACTAATATTTCCATTGGTTGAATATCGTCCCCTTAGAAAAAAGAAAAAGAAAAAAAAAACAAACAAACTTCAGCTCTTGAGCAGCATAGAAATATATTGACCTGAGCACTGACAGGTAAACCAAAAATCATACACTGACTCAAATATGACACAAAAGCGGGGCTATGTTTACTAAGAATGAACATCAAATACTCTTTGACTGATGACTGTTGAATGATGAACATTAAGTGTTAATTTTTTGTAAACAAATGCCTTGTATAACTTTTTTTTCACATTGACTGAAATGCATGATGCACAAGTCAAGGAGAGTGGCGTCATGATAATGTTTTGACAGGTGTCTCATTTGAAAACCTGACTTCTGTTGAACTGATTGATGACCGCTGTTATAAATTTGACATTTGCTGGCACTCTTATTACAGACACTTGCACGTGTCGGTCTTAGGGTACCTAAATTAACATGACCTCTTGGTAGTGTGTATGACTAACTAAATCGTATTGTTATTTTCTTGCGCAAGTGAAGAGAAATGCAGCAGTAAGCGAATGAACCGCTTTGACAGCTAGCCGAAGTTGATTTTCCGTTCGCAGTTTTAAGGTGAATCGCTGCTGCATGTATTTTTTCCTATCTTTTATCTCGCTCTCGCAAACTCACCTTGATATTTCAAATTGATAAATCTCGATAGTTAGTGGATGAACATCAAATCGAACTCAATCAGATTGCTCACAGCAAGTAACCATACAAACTGATGTGATTAAATTTTCAATATCTAGTACCGACTCTGAGTTATATAAATTCTTAATGTTGAGGTAATGACTGTCATCAAAAATGATTCAGCATAAGCCCTCAACAGCAGCTGGAATGTCATGAAGAAAATGATTATATTTTTTGACCACCCACACACACTCAACCACGGTTTCAAGCTTAATGATTCGCCACTAATAGCGTAACTCACACCAACACACCCTCAAATTTTCTGTCAAAATAACATAGCGAATCAAAACAAAATTAAAGATACTAGTTCCGAAAGGTACCGATAAGCGCAAGAGTGTATTGCAAGGTGCAGACTGCAAGGTGTATTTCGGACCTAGGGGTTTAACGATGATGAACCAATTCCAAACCGCTAGTTTCATATTGATTGTTTATTTTAAGTGTTTTAAGCAAACCTTAATGTTGTTTGGCAGTAAATTTTCAGTTCTGGCTTTACCAACGGATCAGTGCTAAGATCGGACCCAAAGCAAATGAATCAACCCTCAAAACGTAACCCACAACTAATAAGTCCAAAAATATTCAGTATAAAAAACACAGTGACTCTAAAAAGAAAATTCTAGTTCTGAAGAGTAACTGAATGGGTTATTCTATGGCGTAGTTAGTTTTTATTCGTTTTTTTGCGAAATAGTCTATTTTAAATCACTACATCACTAAATATCAGAGCATGTACGATTTTATTTCATTACACACGAAGCAGCAACTTGAATAAAATAGTTCTATCAAAGACGAGCTTTTGCATACAACATTATCGGAAAGTATGGAATGAACCAGAACATAACTCGATGAGTAATGCATTTCTATTACGAGAAATGAAACAAATTCATGCAAAACTGCATTATAGTTTTGCTCTTTTATTTTGTGTGTAGAGTTGTTTAAGCGTTCTACAATACTTTTAGAATAGTTCTGAGAATCTTCCAGAGTAGTTCCGGCATCGCTAAAATAGCTTTGAGGTACTTCCAAAATAGTCGAATGTTAGGTTTGGCTTATATTTATGAGATATTTCAGGTAAATTGAAGCCAAATATCGCCTAAATCAGATATTTTGTATGTTAAAAAAATGTATGTAAGAGCACATATTTTGTATGTAAGAGCAAATAGCAAATAATTTCGTTTTGGCTTGTAATTGAATGAAGCGAAAATTCACTCATCTGTTAAAATACATATTTTTTCTAGGTGGTTCCAGCATTGTTCTGGGATGCCTCTGGAATTTTGTTTGCTGAGTTTTTCTGCATTTTTTTTTTCAAAACTGGCCTTCTAGGCTTCCAGAATGCATTCAGGAATGCTTCCAGAGTTATTCTGGGATGCTTTAAAAGCGTTCTGGGTTGCTAGGGTCTAGAGTGCTTCCAGAGTTGTTTTGTGATAATTACAAGAATTGTTCCGGGATATTTCAAGGTTCTGGAATGCTTTCAGAGAAGATCAGGAATGTTTCCAATAGTAATTCAAAGATTCTTTTCAGAGTCCCACTAAGATGATTGTAAAGTAGTTTTGGGATACACCTCGAATAATTATTTGATTAGAATTAATAGTTCCACCAAAATTATTTGATGCTTCTAGAATTCTAAGCATTCACCAAAAATAGTTCTGCATTGCTTCCAGAGCAGCTTTAGAATCGTCCTGCGATAATTTTAGAAAAGTTCTGTGAATCTTCCAGAGTAGTTTCATAATCGCTGTAGAATGAGGTACTTCCAGAATAGTTATTGAATGCTTCTAGAATTGTTCTTAGATGATTTTGGAATTGTTCTGGATGAACTTCTCTGGTTTAGAACTTTGAACTTTGGGGCTGAGAAGGTTCTTATGAATGAAAGACACTCCTCTCCATCTCTGTAAAGGGGGCTCCATACAAATGAAACACAAATTTCTGCATAACTCGATCGATATCTAATCAAGCAAATGGAACCAAATTTGGCATGGGCGAGTTTTTCAAGGCAAGGAATGTTTCAGTGGTAGTTTGAGACCCCTCCCACATTCAGAAAGAGGGGGCTTTCATACAACTGAAACACAAGTTTCTGAATAACTCGAAAAGTAATCAAGCAAAAGGAAACAAATTTGGCAGGTGGAGGTTGTTGAAGGGAAGAAATGTTTCTACAGTAGTTTGAGACCTCTTGCTCTCTTTGGAAGAGAGGGGCTCCCATACAAATGAAGTACAAATTTCCGTATAACTCGAGAACAAATCAAGCAAATGGAACCAAATTTAGCAGGTGGAGGTTTATGAACGTAAAACAAATTTCTAAGGTGATTTGAGACCCCTCCGTGTTCTGAAAGGGGAGACTTCCTTACAAATGAAACACAATTTTCTGCAACTCGAGAATTATTCAGCAAATGGAATCAATTTGGCAGGTGGAGGTTTTCAAAGACAATAATTTCATGATGGTGGTGTGAGACTCTTTTGCCCTCTGGAAGGGAGGGGGGAGGTGTCTCCCAGACAAACGAAACATAAATTTCTGCATACGTCGATAGCTAATTTAGCAAATGGAACCAAATTTGTTATGTGGAGGTTTTTGAATACAAAAAATGTTTTCATGGTGGTTCGAGACCCCTCCCACCTCTACGAAGGAAGGCTCCCATGCAAATGAAAAACAAATTTCTGCATAACTCGAGAACTAATCAAGCAAATGGAACCAAATTTGGTATGGGAAAGTTTTTTAAGGCAAGAAATGTTTTTATGGATATTCAAGACCTCTCCTCTCTTTGGAAGGGGGGGGCACCCATGCAAATGAAACACGCATTTCAACCAAACATGAGAACTACTGCTATGCAAATTTGTATGCAGGAGTTTTTGGGTCCAGGAAAAGGTCTTATGATAGTTCAAGATCCTTCCACTCTCTGGAAGGGGGGCTCCCATACAAATGAAACACACATTTCAGCATAATTCGAGAATTAATCAAGCAAATGAAACTAAATTTGGCATGTGGGAGTTTTTGGAGGTAAGAAATGTTTCTATGGTAATTTGAGACCCCTCCCCTATCAGGAAGGGATGGCTCTCATACAAATGAAACACATTTTTTTAGCATAACTCGAGAACTAATCAAACAAATGGAACCAAATTTGGCATGGCGAGTTTTTGAAGGCGAGAAATGTTTTTAAGGTGGTTTGAGACCCCTCTTCTTTCGGAAAAAGAGGGCTCCCATACAAATGAAACACAAATTTCAGCCAAACCTGAGAACTATCCCTACAGCTATTCAAATTTGTATGCAGGGGTTTCTGGGGCCTGGAAAAGTATCTTATGATAGTTCGAGATCCCTCCCCGCCTTGAAATGGGGGCTTCCCATACAAATGAAATACAAGTTTCAGCATAACTCGAGAATTAATGAAACAAATGGAAACATATTTGGCATGTGAGGTTTGGAAAGGCAAGAAATGTTTCTACTGTGGTTTGAAACCCTTCCTCTTTTTGTAAGAGGGGGCCACTCAAACAAATGTAACACAAATTTAAACCAAATATGGAAATTATCCAAGGGGTGAGTCGCTCAGCACAATATCTCTTGTGCCCATTTTTTTTAGTGTGCTTCTAAGCATTACGATGAGTCCTGATGTTTCGATCATGGTGCAAATATGTGCCCATGTGTGCCACGGTAATTTGACAGTTCAATCGTTATGTTTTGGTTACGCATGGTAACCCGGTGATTGATTTGTTTTGCTTTGCCAAACTTTTTGATAACAACTTTCAGTGATGGTAGATGGAGCTCAAGATGCTAATTTAGCGATGATTCTCGGATAATAGAGATACACAACGTATAAGATCAATGTGAATCATCGGTGCCGGTTCCAAGCCCGGGTAAAGGAGGAGGATATATGTGGTGATCACTGTAGCCACACGAATGCCTTATACGGTCTAACCCCGAATCTACGGTGTAATGCGACCTTGCCTATGGATGCATGGCTGGGGTGGTGAAACAATTACTCAGTCGCGAACGGAACCTGTGGGGAACCAGGGCAAACCCCACAGTATCGGATCCCTTGCTGCGCCAATGCAGGGCTCTGGCGCAGTCGACTTTTACTTCCCGTGCTACTCGTGGGATTTCATATGAGCAACAACAATACTTAATTAACAAAAGGTACCGGCTGCCTCTCTCAGCCGGAAAAGATGGACACAGACCAGGGAGACTCTCTGAAGCAAATCGAAGCCCAGTTAGACAACAAATCACTTTACAGTGTCCACCTGTCCATCAATCACACCAAAAAAACTCCGAGATGGAAGATAGTGGCGAGGACGATGGAGTAAACGTCACTATCAAATCAGCTGCTGCTAAAACATGCGAACCTCAGAACCCAGACCGGGTTAAGGTGAGTGGAACCGGAAAAATGCGTCTAAATCGCCTTGCTCAAAAACCAAGTAAGACTTCGCAGCCAGAATCAGCGAAAAGGCCCAGAGCTGATCTATCTAGGGGAGAAGGTAAACCACACCCAAAAAAACGAAGGAGACATTCACGCCGACGGGAAGGCAAAACAAGGCCGGCAGCAAGCCTTCCAACGTTACTTCGGTGAACAGCCGGCTGCACAGAGACAACCAAGGGTCCGTGAAAAAAAATATCCTGGCTGCACAATAAAACAGCCTTCCTGGTAATCAACTGCCAGCGGACTGGTTAAAGAACATAACTCCCAGCATACAAGTGTGCGTGGGAGAGCTCTTAGCGGTTGATGAAAAGGATATTCCTAGATTGGAAATCATGGTAGCCTACCTGCCAAAAAGCGCCACGAAATCCGATGAGGAGATGATGGCATTCATAGAGACCCAGCACGACCTGGGTACGGACTCTTGGAGAGTTCAATTATAAAAGATTATTTCTAAAACTTTTGTGTTGTATAGCATAACAAACAAATCAAAACAACACCACAAAAATATACAAGGTCAATTTTCCAGGACTGCTAGATTATATGTTCAAAAGATACAAATGTCAAAAGTGTGCCGCAGAGTGCCACACATGTTCCGTTATGGTGTAAAATTTTCACCAACGGTGTGCCTGGCACACTGTTCTTAGCGACTTACCCCTTGAAACTATCCCTATAGTTATAAAAATGTGTATGCAGGGGTTTTGGCGCCGGACAAGATTCTCATAATGGATCAAGACTCCTCCTTCGTATGAATAGGGGGTTCCCACACAAATAACACACAAATTTCTGCATAATTCGAGAACTAATCATAATTCGCATAATTCGGGAACTAATCAGGATCTCTCAAACAAAAGAAACAGCAAGTTGAACCAACCATGAGAATTATCCATGCAACTAATACACAAAATATGTATTTTTCGGGTAGGCAGCATGTTCTGATAAAAGTTTGTCTGTCTGAACCTTATAGACTCGGACACTACGGCACCGATCGGCGTGAAATTTTCTATGGAGGCGTTTTCGGGATCGAGAAAGGTTCTTAAGATAGTAAGAGACCCCTCCATTCTCTGAGAGAGGGAGCTCCTAAACTCATTATGGGCTCCCATAACTCAAGAACTCATCAAGCAAAGGAAACCAAGTTTAGCATGTGATAGTTTTCAAAAGCAAGAATTGTTTTTATGATTGTTTGCGACCCGTCTCATCTCTAGAAGGGGGGCTGTGATACAAATGAAACCGAAATTTCTGCATAACTCGAGAACTAATCAAGTAAATGGAACCAAATTTGGCAAGTAGAGGTTTCGAAGACAAAACATATTTTTATGGAGGTTTGAGACCCCTACCATTTCTTCAAGGGGAGGGGGGGCTTTCATTCAAATGAAACTTAAATTTCTGCATTACTCGAGAACTAATAAAGCAAATAGAATCAAATTTGGCATGTGGGGATTTTGAAGGCAAGAAAAGTTTCTACGGTAGTTCAAGGCTCTCTCTGTTAGGAAGGCGGGGGGGGCTCCCATACAAATGAAACACAAGTTGCTGCATAATTCGAGAACTTATCAAGCATAAGGAACCAAATTTAGCATGTGGAGGTTTGTGGAGGAGAGAAAGGTTTCTATGGTAGTCTGAGACTCCTTCACCCTCTGGATGGGTGGACGGATTTCCATACAAATGCAACACAAATTTCTGCATAACTCGAGAACTAATCAAGTAAACGGAACCACATTTGGGAACAGGAGGTTTTTGAAGGCAATAAATTGTTTCAAAGGTGGCTTGACCCCCCCCCCCCCTCTTTCTGAAAGAAGGGGTCATATAAAAATGAAACCCAAACTTCTGCATAATTTGAGAACTTATCATGTTACTGGAACCAAATTTGAAATGTGGACGTTTTTGAAGACAAAAATTGTACCTATTGTGGTTTGAGACCCCTCCGTCCTCTAAAAGAGGGGTCTCCCATACAAATGAAAACACAAATTTCTGCATAACTCGAGAACAAATCAAGCAAATGGAACCAAGTTGGGCTGTTGGAGATTTTTGAAGAAGAGAAACATTTCTATGGTGGTTTGAGCTCCCTCTGCCTCTTTTTGCATATCTCGAGAGCCAATGAAGCAAATGAAACCAAATTTGGCATGTTGAGGTTTTTGGAGGCAAGAAATATTTCTATTGCAGTTCAAGAATGGGGTTTTTGGGGGTTTTTTGGAGGTAGGATTTATTTTTTCATATGGGGTTTTTGGAGGTAGGATTTATATTTATATAAAAATGAACTTCTGTTTGTCTGACCCTTATAGACTCGGAAAGTTCTAAACCGATCAGCGTGAAAATTTGTGTTCAGAAGTTTTTGGGAACAGCAATGTCACTTTAACAAGATATAAAACACAATAAGGACTAAGATTATTTGCTTTGGCTACCGAAAAATACTGTTCTCTTAGTTTGAACTAATCTGGAATATCCAGGTTCGGTGGTAGATCTAATATGCTGTGTTACTACCTGTGTTATTGGTATCTTCGGCAAACCCATCTTACATCAATTCTTAGAAGCTTTCATCTCATGTACCTGTCTGCTGCAACAATGCTTCACCTCTTGAAACTTCAAGTTTCAGTGTCATTTAAGCTGAAAAGCCAATGCGAACCATAAGACTCATAAGTAGAGTACTTGAGACTAGCCCACTGTTGACACTTATCTACGCAAACAATTGATTCTTGGGATAGTCCCTTCACTCTCTCGAAAAGTCACTGAACGTGCAATCATTTCTTCTTCCATTGCAGATCGTCAAACATGGAACTCCTAGTATCGCAGGGCACCGACCAGAGTCGACAGTCAAACTCTCGCCGCACCAGCAGTAGCGGGATCGTGAATCCGGCTGCAACACTAGATCTCGAAGATACCGTCAGTATTATTAGTGATATCTCGAAAGTTCCTCGCGTGCCAGGCGATGGAGCAGCCCAGGTGGAAGACGCGGATCAAACGTGCAGTGTGGCCAACTTGGAGCTACGGAAACAGGAACGGCTTCCATCGTTGGCCTTGCAGAATCCGGAAGCTGAAATCCGGATCCAACCTCAACCACAACAGCCGATGATTAGCAATGGCAACCTGCGTCAATCTGACGAAGCACGAAGTAAGTCGAAACGTTTTGAAATGGCTGGGGTTTAACGTAACATCCGAATGATGCTTTGGAAAGAGTGCTCAAAATCTTGTAATCACCCTTTAACTAATTCCTATGACTCATGTCAGCCGAGGCATCATATGCTAAGTATTGATGATAAACGGATAAATGTCTAGCCGCCCCCCAAATTGGGTGCTCGTGTCATCCAACAATTCTCAGTCCCCAAGGTATGGGTACAGGTAGCGCTTATCCCCGCCCTTCCCACCGCTTCTCGCTCACTTTCATTCGACAGCGATATCACCGGCCGAGCTGAATGCGATAAAGGTGATAACACGACTCATCATTATTTCCAGTCAGCGTATTTTCCCCCCGTCGTCGTCTCAATGTGCTCAACTGGATGGGTGGCGTTGCGGCTGTTCCCTCGAGTTTTTTTTTCTCTTCTTCTACATCCTGATGGCTTTGTGCTGCTGCGGCAGTTGCCCTTGTCACGCTTCGGCCACCCAAGCCACCCCGTATAATACGTCAAGAAAGGTGGGGACAGGGCCGAGGTCGGGCTGATAACCAATGGAGGGAAAATGACTAAATTTAGCGCTCTTCGCATATCCGTGAACAAGACCTGCAGAATCGCGCGAAGGAAATTTATCGATTAGTTAATTGAGCGAATATGGGGTAGGTGTGTTTGTGTGTGTGTTTGAGTATGTCTAGGAACAAGTCACGGAAGGGGTTCGGGGATTTGAAGCTGACAGAACGCAGGACGGTCATCGAACATTGTCAAAGTGCGACCCAACCAATGTTCTCTTTCGCATTATGGATATACCGGTGCCTATGCATATGCTGGTTCTCTGCTGCTGCTGCTGTCTGACTAACTGATGAGAGTTCGGAATTTATTCATGGGACTGTGATGAGTGTGTACTTTTTTTCCGTTTCCAGCTAGATTCATTGTTTTGTCGTGGTAGCCGGGAAATTTTATGAGGCCAAAGGCTATGCATCTCGTGGTCTCATTTGTGTCCCACATGAGAGCCTTGTTCTATTTTCTCCTTTTTTGCGAGACACTGGCACATAGTGTGTTGGTACATAGAGTACACATGTCGTTGTTGTTGTTGTTTACGGGGCAATAAAAGGCGTCTTTGATTACACTTTCATTTGGGGTTCGTTAACGAGTTAGCGGGGCACTCGTTCGGGCGAATCTACGTGATGACAATTCTAACGTTATGTAAGGTACATGTCATTATCCTTGGACTACCATCTAGAACAATCTCATCAACTCGTTTTTCCTAGAATTACGTTTGTTAGACTATGATTTAATGTTTATTATTATTGTCTCATGAACATTTGAAGACTAAATCCAGTTCATTTAAAAGGTGGAAAGCTGTACAGCTGAAAACGATTCAAATTAAATTGCAGAAAACTTGACTTGTCTTGAAACCGATCAAAAGTTTGAATCTACACTGAACCTTTCCGAACAGCTGTAGTACAGGGTGGCAACGTAGAAATGATACACTCAAAAATTGCTATAAAACTTAAACAGGGCTGTATTTCTCACACATTGTTCTTTAAACAAGTCAAAGTATTGAACTTACATTGTGTTCAGTGAAGTTCAAATGTATCTCCTTTATATTAAATCATGACTTGAAGACGTTTTTCAGATCTGTTGCAAATTTCAACCAAACATTTACAACGTGGACTACGTAGCTCTTATCATTTCAATATTTTAAAAACTTAGAGCATTACACAAAAGTGTAAGGTTCTGAATGCTAAAAACTTTCTTTCGTCTGAACCGAATGACTTCATTTGTACACCATTTGATCAGAAAAATTAACAAATTTTTCGGATGAAAATTTCAAATAAATACTACTAAAGTTTTGTAATTAAAACGACCTACTTTTACTCCATGCAAATCTTCATATGAACAAGTTGAACATATGTTATTCCCTATCCGGGTCCTCAAAAATGGGGCAGCAAATTGATCTTTTTTTTTTGGGATTTCAACCTCTTGGTCATTCGTCCCATAACAAATTGATCAAATTGCCTTCCTCTATTTATTTCCTAAGGTTTCATTCCAAGTTTAATGCAGCAAAAGCCACAACCCTCTTTAATAGTCACCCTCGTGAGACACCGACGCTGCTTGACCGCTGGTGTTCCTTCCATTCGCCGCACTGCAACTCAGTCATAATTTGCGTCACTACACTATTAACGGCATTCTAGGTGCTCTCCCCTCGACACATTTCCTCGATGATGTTCTCCGTATTAAGCACTGGCATCTCCTCCGAACTTCCTCAAACCTTGGGCAATCGAAGATCATGTGCTCCGGTGTTTCTTCTACCTGTCCACACACTGGACTGACAGATGACGTTGCGTGTCCGAACCGATGCAGATACTTTCTGAAGCATCCATGACAAGACAGGAACTGTGTCAAGTGAAAGTTAATTTCGCCATGTTTTCTGTTTGTCCAAGACGACAGAGCCGGTATAGGCCGGTGTGTCCACCGACCGTTTCTCGCCGTGTTTCACTCCTGCTGCCATATCGCCATCGATGCTGCTCTCCCGAAAACCTTTGCATTCCTTCCTCGTGTAGCACTCACTGTCCTCGACCAGCATAATGTCGATATAAATCATTCCGGCGATAACACATACTGCTTCCAACGAGATGGTCCTGTAAGCGCTCGCAACGCTTAAATGCAGACTGGCCCACCGTACCTCAGTATTGAAGAGGAAACGCTAGCTAGTGGACGCCGCTTACTATGACATGCCGGGGCTATGACATGCCCTCCCACGACGATTTCCGCACGTTTCACCGCTTTTCAATTGCTGATCACTAGCAGCTTCGTTTTGTGGTGTGCTATCTGTAGTTTAGCTTCACGCATCCAATTCTCAACCGTGTCAATCGCTTCGGTTGCCAACATCTCCACTTCCTCTAGCGTCTCGCCTGAAACTTTCAGGACAATATCGTCTGCAAAACCAACGATGTTGACTCCCGTTGGCAACTTCAGTGTTAACACACCATTGTACATTGCGTTCCAAAGCGTCGGTCCACGGATGGAACCTTGTAGCACACCCGCCGTGACCTAATAGACTTCTGGCCCATTTCTGTATTCTACAGCAGAACCCGGTTCTGGAGTAGCTACTCAAAATCTTGCACAGATAGTCACAGATAGCTGGCTTCCCAGCCAGCGCTATTAAAGGCATTCTTGACGTCTATCATTATCACCACACAATATCGATTACCTCGCCTCTGCTGCTTGAGTGCCTTATACGCACTGTCGACGACAATCCGAATTGCATCCACCGTTGACCTTCTCTTCCGGAACCCGAATTGGTTTGATGACAAGCCAGCAAGCATGGCTCCATGCACTTCATCAACCTATTTAGAATGATCTTTCGAGAAAGCTTGCAAGTATATCCAACAAGCATATGGGTCGATACGATGCTGGATACCCTGGCGTCTTTCCTGGTTTTGGCAGTAGCACCAGCTTCTGAATCTTCCACCTGTCTGGAAATCTCCCCTCTTCTAGACACTTCTGCGACACACTCCTAAACATGTCGGGATACCTCGGTAGCGCCGCTTTCAATGCCACGTTGGGAATTCCATTCGGACCCGGTGCTTTGTTCACCTTCAGCCCTTTTGCCACTGATAAGAGCTCATCGTTGGAGATTCGTGTGCCACCAGTTGCTTCTGCCACCAGTTGCTTCTGCCACTTTATTGACGTACGGTGTCGGTGGCCATGCCACAGGGATTTGCATCGACATCTCGGCACAGTTCTTCGAAACAGCTGGACTTTGCTTCTCCGTACGTCTTGTTTTAATGTGGTTCTGGCCGCTCGGAATGCCGCCCACGATCTTCTCTATCCACTTCCGTTTTTGCTCGATGAACTCGCCTTCTGGCTTTGAGACAACTAGCACGAAGGTTACTGAGTGCCTCGTTCCACCAGTAAACTGGGCGCCATTCCTGAAACCTTGGCTTCAACATCCTCGGCCTGGCGGTATCGCATGCTATCAGCTCTTCCGCGTCCAAGGGGCACTTTCACACGCAGTGCTTCTGTAAAGAGGAGGCTATCGAACTCCGTTGTCCTCCAGTTTCGTTTGTTCGTATTCATCCTTCGTACTGAAACTGAGCTCCTTTGCCTATTGTGTACCTGATCGCCTGATGATCGCTATTTGTGTACTCCTCGCTCACTCTTCAATACATGTTTCTCATCAGCGATGGACTGCAACAAGTAACGTCGATAATGGACTTACGACCATCTCTGCAAAAAGTGCTGACGGTGCCTTCATTGACCAGCTGAACTCTCCAACTTTACCAGCGCTTCCAGAAGGCTGAACCCACGGGCGTTGGTACATCTGTTACCCCACTCTTCTGCCCAAGCATTAAAGTCTCCTGCGATGACGACAGGTCTCCGCTCGATCAGATGTACGGTGAGTTCATCCAACATCTGGTGATATTGTTCCGCCGTCCATCGAGGTGTTGCGTAGCAACTGCATATAAATACTCCATTGATTTTTGCTATCGCGAAATCTTCATGCGTGCTCGAAACCACTTCTTGGATAGATATCTACCCATAACAAGGCATAACCCTCTGGCAGCCATTCCTGCTCTATCTACCACCCACTTGCCGCTCTCCGAAGGTACTCGGTACGGCACTGCAATGATTGCAACGTCGCACATAGTTTCCGTTGTTGACTGCCGCAACAGTTGCTGCGCGATGTCGCAATGGTTCAGATTTATCTGGATGTGGTCGTGATTTGGTCGTTTTCGTCATGATTTGTACAGAACATGCACCTAAAGACTGTATTCGATGAAATTTGGACACGTTAGTGGCAAAAAACGTGGCACATCAAATCCGGAGAAGGCCAGGATGGTATTGAACCAATTTAAGCGTTATCCCAACATTTAGATCAGGGATGTTGCGAAAAAGGCGAAAGTTTCAGTTTGTGTTGTGCACCGAACCGGAACGATAAACAGAACTCGGTGGCCAAAACTCGTGCAAGAAAACTGTACAGGGAGTGGCTCACAAAACCGTTCTGCATTGTGATGGACGATGAGACCTACATTAAAGCCGACACCAAACAAATGCCAGGACAGGAACACTACGTGGCCACCTCTAAGTTGGCCGTTCCGGAGAGTGTACGGAAGAAGAAACTGTCGAAATTCACCAAAAAATTCCTTGTCCTGCAAGCGATCTGCGGATGTGGCAAAATGAGTCAGCCCTTCATCACCTCTGGGACCGTCAACGGACAAATCTACAAGGACGAATGCCTCCAAAAACAAGCCCTTCTTGAGATCTCACGATGGCCTGACACTGTTTTGGCCGGATTTGGCATCTTGCCACTATGCCCGGCCCGTCTTTGACTGGTACAAAGATAATAATGTAGTTTTTGTACCAAAAGACGTGAACCCTCCAAACACTCCGGAACTTCGCCCAATTGAAAAATGTTGGGCAATCATGAAGACAAAGCTCGTTAAAACACCAAAACTGATAGAAAATGAACTTGAACTAAAGAAAGTGTGGTTAAAAGTAAGTAAGCAGGACCGACTATCATTGCCCAAAATTTGATGAAAGGGGTCAAGGCAAAGGTGTGGGCATTTGGGTTGGGAAAAGAGGTTCAATAATCCAATGATGTCAACACTTAACTATTTAGTAGTACTTTATTTCCAGAAAGTTTGAAAAGAATCGGGCTCAAGGAAAACCGATTTTGTGTGTCCAAATTTCATCGAATACAGTCTTTAGGTCGCTTCTTACAGACGCTAGTGATATGACCCTCCTCTCCGCACCTTCGGCACCGATCCGATCTCTCAGGATCCTCGCAGTTTCTCGACAGGTGGCCGAACCCCATGCACTTATAGCATCGTTCCATCTCTTTTGTGACTCGAGGGGTGACTTTTAGCAAACATGCTGACCAAACAACTTTTACTTTTACCTTCCGCCAACAGTCTGTTGGCAGAGGATCGCCGCCGGTTCAACCGGATTGTCATCGGCTCATCTCCTAGTTCATCCTGCATCTGCAGCGCACTTCTACTTCGTCTACTGTCGTTACTTCATCTAGATCCCGGCACTCAACCACCGTCTCCCGTGATAAGGCCCTAACGTTTGCACCGTCACCAAGAGACTTCTCGACGAGTGACTTGAACGTTGCGCTTTTGACCGAAGGATCTTTCTTTAATTTGAATAGCATGTCCCCCTTCTGGGTGCGCCTGGTTTTTATCACGTTTGCTCTAGCTCCCTTAGTTCCGGATCGTATTTAACTCTTCTGAGGATGTCAGCATGTGTTGTTGCCCCTTCACCGACAACAAAGGCAGAGAAAACAAAGAAGAGCAGGAGGTGGAAGATGCTTGGAAGAAGGGAGAGAAGAAAAAGTGAACTGGCAGAAATGGAAGAGATGCCTTAGTTGTAACCAAGGCATCGCCTTTCCATTTCTGCTGGTTCACTTTTTTCTTCGCTCCCTTCTTCCAAGCATTTTCGATCTCCTGCTCTTTTTTTTTCTCTGCCTTCTTCTTTTCTTCCTTTTTCTTCTTTCTTCTTTTCTTCCTGTGTGTATGTGTGTGTGTATATATGTGTGTGTGTGTGTGTGTGTGTGTGTGTGTGTTAGAGTGTTTTTTCTTGTTGTATTTTTATTGTTGTCAGTTTTTCAAAAATTGGAAAAAATTGCCTTACCCGAAGAGGAAAGCAACGTCGCGAATTGATTTTGCGCAAGCACCTACAAAATCCTCAGCTCTCCCATCGGAATCTCAGAAAACAACACGGATCGTGCAGTCAACGGTGAGTCGTGTGATTAACCGTTACTACGAAACTCTGATCATCGAACGGAAGGAGAACTGCGGTCAGAATGGATCACAAGCGTGTCATGAAAGCGTTTAAGCGGAATCCTAATGCTTCGGCCTTGGATGTGACCAAAACGAAGAATCTGTTCAAGACTTTCCTTCAGAGAGCAGAGGACCGAGAGGAACTGCATACGTACATAGTGCAGAAGGCTCCAAATTGTGGCAAACTGTACACTCAGATGCTACTTTTCTTCACTCCCAGCACAAGTTTGAGCAGCGGAGGAAGTTAAGAAGCAGAAACTTTCAAAGTTCGAACGGAGTGCGCCGTTCGTGACTACCGGAACTGTAAACAGGGAGGCCTACCTCAAGGAGTGTCTACAAAAGCGTCTGCTGCCTCTGTTGAAACAACACGAGGACCCTACAATCTTCCGGCCGGATCTAGCTTCATGCTACTATTCAAATGTTGTCCTGGAGTTGTACAAAGCCAACGGGGTCACTTCCGTACCCAAGGATAACCCCTCCCCAAGGGTCACCATAAAGCAAGCACTACGGAAGCATCTCAAGGAAGTCAAATCGGAGAAAGTTTCGAAGAAAACTGGATTTCCGTACAGAAAAATCTGCAGCCAGATGTTGTACAGAAACTAATAAGTGGAGTTCAGTGTAAAATGTGAGCATATGGTTATGGATTGAAGTTGGATGATTTAAATTTTGCCAAAAACTGATTAATGGGTTATATTTTATTGTTAGAAAGTTTGCAAAAGGTTGGTCAACTAGGTAATTTTCTACATCGTTTTTCCGTGATGCTATTTGATGTGGGATTCTAGGGGAAAATCCTTATATGTTGGAGATATCCAAGAAGACTTTTTTTGCACTAACTCCATAGTCTCATATATTTAATTCTTAATTTTAAAAATACACAAGGGGTTTTGTGCAATGAATTTTTAAATTTTGTGTGAGATGTCTGCAGGAATTCTTAAAAATAGTTTTTGCATTTGCATTTGCATTTGCATTGACGTTTGCACACCTCGTGGATGGAGGTACGATGAGGAATAATTCGTTGCAGATATTGCATGCCACCATGAAACGCAACCAGTTACCGATACGTTTTTTCACGCGAAAATCTACACGAAGACACTCCTCGATCGCTCACCTGGCCACGTCCATGCAACCGTTGGTGATAGGGAGGATTTGTTATCTACCTTACGAAGACACGGGGAACCCACGTAGACTTCAGTAGATATCAAAGGAAAACGGAAATGAATAGTCGGAGAGAATAGATTAACAGAATGCCCTGTTTGGTGTACAGAACAGAAATTCAATCAAAAATGGTCGTTGGGAGCATCTAGTCTAAGAAGGTTAAGTGATGCTCCGTTTCTCTTCAAACGGTTGGGACTTTAGCATTAACTATAGTCCTACCACCCTATGGCTTATGGTTATAGCGCCATTACTCGCTCTCTGAAAAGAGAAGAATGTCTGAAAATATAAGAACGGATAATGAAAGAGAACTTGTCAGAATGAAGCCAACAATAATACATACTGTCACACCCAAAATCACGTCCAAATTCTACATTTACAAAAGCTTCTTCGATAACATTTGGTAATCTCAAATCTAAACCGCAAAGTGTTGACAATTAGCCACAAGACTGAATACTGGGTTGTGAAAGCCTTAAATTTACATGATCGTTGTCTTTTGTGTTATAATAACAGCCGACATATTTTTAACGCAGTCGGTTCCACGCGGCACGACAGGTGACAAGTTCAAATTTATTATGCAGCTTGAGCCGTCTATAAAAAGTAAAAAAAAAAACTACTAATGGCACTAACTCGATAGATTCTGTAAATAGAGATTGAAATTAGCTTCACGCAAGTGGTGAAAGAACAAACCTTTTACCCACATAATCTCTTCATAATAATATAATTGAAAGTATAAAGGAAAAAATGGAAAGAGCTCACCAATATTTCAAAGACGTCCGCGTTCCGCTTTGTAACCAAAGTGATGATTATCCACAGTCGGTTCGTCAGCTTCTTAAACCAGTAGAGGTGTTCTCTAAGCCAAACTTCCCCGAGTGGCTGTCCCCCTATCAGGCTGAACGCGCAGCTCCCCTGTCACATAGCGCTTGTCAATCATTCCAGTAAGTCTTCCAGTTCCGGACACACCAGAGTCAAACGCAATCATATTTCCGAACCAGTTTTCCCACAATTGCGAGACTAAAGATCATCCCGGTGCACTTTTCTTTTTGATCTTGAAAGCAATCGACAAATTTATTTATACATCCTTGGGCCACATCGGTACTGGTGGAATGTCAAATGAATTGAACAAAACAACACTCCACAATTCCTTCTGGAGCTAATTTACACTTTTTTTCATTTTTTCGTCGCCTAAGGACCGCGGAAATCGTGTACCCATTGAATGCACTGAATTGTGTCGTTAATAATCTGGCTGGGACGATAGTTCCTAAAACTCAATTTAACTGGCCTGCTGACAGTTCAGGATTTTTAACCGCACTTTGAACCCCTTGAATGTGTCACTACACTGTTCGATTCTCCATGGTCTGCGATACGAAAAAGTCTTCTTGCATGTCGAATTTTTTTTCTTCATTTACTTTGCTCGCACCTGGAACTGTTTTTCGGATTCACTGATTTCCATTTCGCAGTCCGAGCTTTGCAACGGGTTTCTTAAAATAAGCCACTCAAAATAGTAATAAAATAATAAACAATAATACTTTATGTTAAACTAGAGTTAAATTCCAAAATTTGACGGCAGAAAAAATATTTGCTTCCATCTTCGAGCAAAGCACGCTTCGATCGTCTGCAGGAATTCTTAAAAATAGTTCTCCAGGAAAATACTTCAATATTTTTTTCAAGTGCTCCACTGGAGAAATTTTTGTCTAAATTTTCCTTAAGAGGATTTCCTTCGGCAGAATTTTCTACAGGGATTTTTACAAAAATAATGTTCTTCCAATGCAGAAGTATTTCCGTGCATTAACACAAAGGAATTTTGAGAGGCAGAATACTGCTCAGTCAAATCGCACAGCGCATCTTCTGTCACCTTAATGACCTGACGACGCAACCACTTCTTCTTCTTGAGCTACGTATTGCCCTCCTTATCAAAACAGCGAATCGTATCTTCCAGTCGAAGGCTCTGGAATTCCTGAACATGCGCAATCAGCTGAAGTCTCTGTTAATTGTTCTCCTTGCAAATATTTGCGAGGATGATTACCTAAAATACCGGACGGATTTCGGAGTTTCTGATTCTGAGAAACATCTTCGTAAGAAGTCAGAAATGCATATCGGGTCAGCAGCAAGATAATCATACTTGGATCCGGAACTCTCTATGATACCAGGAAGGAGGCTTTCCACTTGATCTGCTGTACTTTCTATACCAAGTTGATTAAACAGATCATTAAGCGATTTAATCTGAACAATCCAGTTCTGACTACTGCATCGAGCGTTGACCCCGAGAAGTTGCACACTTTGAAGGACTTCTACTCAATTATTAAACTATATCCGATCTTTCTAAAAA
>JASCZW010011274.1:0-32658 GCA_034211315.2 Aedes japonicus | reverse complement strand
CATGAGCAGACCTACAACTTTGTTTAACAGTACATTGCTCTAACTCCTATATCTTCGACATGAGAGCGTATATTCACAGTGATCTTCACGATGATAATCGCGTGATCTTCACCGCGAATATCATCGCGAAGATCACTAGCGAATATACGCTCTTATTCCTCAGATATAAGAGATAGAGCTATGTATTGTTCGACCAAGTTGTAGGTCTACTCAAGCACCATAAGTTCATCATACATAATATTTTGAAATTGAGCTTCTGAGAAGAGCTATCGGCAAATGAATATGGATAAGTCAAAAATGATAAACCGCAACCTTGGTGGTATTTATTGACGACATAATGGTGACTGGAAAACAGGACGCTAGCGTCGAAGAGAAGCTAGTAAACCATCTGGAAACCGTCGAAAAGGTGCTTCGAATACTCTCATAGGGAGGGTTGAAGGTAAAAAGAGCATAATGTGAATTTTTGAAGGACAAAATATCATATTTAGGATTCACCATTGATCACGAGGGTCTCCGACAAATCGTTTCAGATGGAACAGAAACTCATCAACCTGGACGAACCAAATAATGTTCATGAGGTGAGAAGACTTATGGGAATCGTTACGTTTTATTCAAGATTCATTCCACATATGGCCACGAGCATGGCTCCGAAATATGCACTCACTCGCACCAAAGGAAACCGAAAAAAAATCAGTGGACTATAGAATGTCGAGCAGCTTGGAAAAAGATAGTCATCCTAATATGAGGAGATCTGGCGCTAGCACATTCGATCAACAGCTACCAACTACAGTCGAAACAGATGCTTCGAATGTCGAAGTCGGAGCTTTGCTATTACAGAAGCAACTGGATGGACATGACGACCGTTCTATTTCCCGTTCTACCCCGTGCGTTAACGGATACTGAAAAGGGCTACAGCGTGATAGACAAAGAAGCATTGGGGGGTGGTATGTGCACTGAAGAAATTTTATCCATACGTTTATGGCACAAAATTCACCATAAGGACCGATCATCGACCCCTATTAGGAATACATCAAAGCAAGCTGGGCGTAAGCCGAGGCACGAAGTGACATCCGGCCAGAACAGCGTGGGACCACAGTGAGAGCGGAGGAAGGGCAGCAAGCGCTTCTGCAAGCATTCCTCTCGATAAATCTGCCCGTTTATGGTACCGGTTGCAACGAACGGCTTGCTGTACGGTCCGCATTCGCAGATCGTCTGCCACAACAGTTACTTCCTCGCGAATTTGTCCATCTATCTCATCCGGAACTTTTCCTGAACCTCCAGGCGGGACGTACCGACAAAAAAACTCGAGGCCGGGGATTTGTTTGGTGTCCACCTTGATATATGTCTCGTCGTCCATGACGAAACAGCCTGGCTTGACCAGCCACTCACGGTACAGCTTCCACGCACGCAATTTGGCCACCGTGTTTTGCTTGTCTGTCCGGTTTGGCGCCTTCCTGACCTTAAAAACACGTAGACCATGAATGCTGGACGAACCAGATCAATGAATTGACCTTTTTGCCACGTCTCGGGTGGAAAGGTTCGGGTTATTCTTAAAGTACTGCCTTATCTTCCGCGTCTTCTCTGGGTATTCCGTTTTCGGGTTTCGGCCGGTTCCAGTGGTGCGCTCGATGGTCTTCGTCTCCTGGAACATCTTCACAACGCAGAACATGGTGGAATGGTGGATTCCAAGCCTTTTGCCGACCCATCTATGCGACTGACCAGGATTATCGATCACCGCGCCCAAGATTTGCTGGCGTAGCTCTTCTTGTTTCGAAATGCATCTTGAAAACTACTTGACAGATCGCGGTAAATTTCTAAACTAGTATTATCCAAAATTTCATTATTTTTCACCCACGCGATAAAAAGTTACACCCAAAACAAAGTGTCGCATTTTTTCCGAGTCCAATCTTTACTTCGTCGTGCGCTTATGAAAGAAAGTCAGTTGTTTTAAAGGGCGAACATGAAATTATTGCGACACATTCAACAGGGCATAACTTTTTTACCATTGGGTAAAAATCAACCAAATTTTGCAGACTTTCTCATTGATGTGTATTGTTCACATGCTGTTAAACTCAAAGTCGTGGAATTTCCTGACCTGTCGCACCGGCAGTTGGGAAAACTGTTGAACATTCACCATTCAACCGTCTCCAGAGTGTTGAAGCGGTTCCAGGAGCGGTTGACGTTGGACCACGGCAAAGGAGCTGGAAGAAAACCGGGACCGGAGAACAAAAAGACGGAGGGACAGGTGAAGCGGATGATTAAAGCAAATCCCAACGTCTCAAGCCGTGATTTGGCTAAAAAGATCGGCATGTCGCAGAGCTACGTCCAGAATCCAAAGAAGAGAGCTGGACTACATACATACAAGGTACAGAACTTCCCAAACCGCGATGAGCGGCAACAATCCATGGCTAAAACTCGGGCATGGAAGTTCTACGAGAAGATGCTGACAAAATATGGCTGCTGTGTGATGGACGACGAAACGTATATGAAAGCCGATTTTAAGCAAATTCCGGGGTTGGAGTTTTTCACCGGCAAGAGCAACTTCAATGTGGACGACAAATTTAAGAAGAAGAAGAAAATGTCGAAGTTCGCCTCCAAATATCTCATTTGGCATGCCATCTGCTCTTGCGGACTGAGGAGGGAGCCTTTCGTGACAAAGGGCACAGTAAATGGCGAGATCTACAAATCTGAGTGCCTCGAGAAGTGCCTTTTGCCGTTCTTGCAGCAGCACGACGAAACTCCGCTATTTTGGCCAGATTTGGCATCATGCAACTATTCTAAAAGTGTCCTGGAGTGGTATGAGGCCAATTATGTCCATTTTGTTCCAAAGGACATGAATCCGCCAAACTGTACGGAGCAGTACCCGGTGGAGCAGTACTGGGCAATGATGAAGCGGGAACTTCGGAAGTGCAAGAAGACAGTCAAAGACGAGAAGGACATGTTAAGAAAATGGAAAAAAAACTGAGAAACTGGTACCGGATGACACTGTAAAGACTTTGATGGAGGGCATCAAGCGAAAATGCGTTCAATTTTACACTCAAGGCTCCATCGATTAACTTTTCTTTTGATTTTTGAAGTAAATATATGTATAAAACTACCCTAAAATTTTGGTTTGATTCTAAACATTATAAGAAAATTGGCATGACATTTTCGGTGTCGCAATAATTTCGTGTTCGCCCTTTATCATAAGTTCGACTAAACATAGCAGCCACCTATACCGGTGAGGATTGAAACGCAACGAGTGTGGTGCGATGAACCGTTTCAGCCGACGAAATGGAACGGATAGTCACTAGATGAACTGCTGGTGTGCGTGACTACGCAGAGATGCAGTGAAAAGTGGCTTGCCACTTGCCAATTGCTGTAAATTGATTATCGTTACAACACTGCTTAAACATTAAGTTTATTCATCAGCTAATAAAAACTTGATAGAAACTGCGGTAAAAATAATATCGAGAAAAAAACGGAATTTTCGACTAACGAACTTTGAGAAACTAATAAAGCAACGGAGCACGGAAGAAATTGATAATTCACTGTTGTCGATTTTTTCGATTGTTTTGAAAAATTATATTTCTTCTACAGGCTACACGACACCGTTTGTCCAGCATGCCTTTGGACCAGCGAGGAAATGAGGTTCACTGAGCTAGTCGCCACTGGTTGGGGCAGCACCGGTTATTGTACGTATAGACGATAATTATAGTTACACAAGGCGATAATTATAGTTTTCAAAACCGATAAACGATTGAAATCAGCCCTTCAAAAACGATTACGAATGATAGAAATATTTGAACACGAGGAAGTTCATAACATATTTTACTTTGCAGTCGAAAACAAAACACCTGCGCTATTGAAAGTCTCTCTGAAACCGCTGACAACTGACCAATGTAAGGCTTTCTACTCCAACGAGTTGGTGCGTGGATTGCATTCAGGTCTCCATGAAAACCACCTCTGTGCATTCGATGAAAAGATGGACACCTGTGAAGTGAGCAGCGGACACTTCACCAAGTTACGGCATCTATTTACTGTAAGGGTTGCTTTATTTCCAGGGTGATTCAGGAGGCCCGCTGCAAATCAAATTATTACATCACCGTCGACTAACTCCATTCATAGTGGCTGTCACATCCTTCGGGCTGCCATGTGGTCAAGCAAAGCCGGGAGTCTATACTAAAATTGCACCCTATCAGGACTGGATTCTTGAAACTATGCGAAACAGTAGTGTGATGGTTGAAGGTAGAGTTATGATCATATACGAATCGAATACAATTCTAAGGCATTGGTTTGTTTCAGCAGATAATATATTCAACGCCACATTCTGCGCTCTGCGCTACGAGAAATTTCGAGAAGACTTCTATTCATCGCCTCTGAATAAAACTCACGTACGAATATTTCCTGAACATAAGCACATTTATATTGATGATTTGCCATCATACCTCGTCAAGCTGAGGTGGACAGATATCGATGGGCCTCAGAATTGCTACGGTGTGATTGTCGATGAAAACACTATTTTAACGGTAGCTGAATGCGTCCATCATGATGGGTAATTTGAGTCTCTAATGGTGCATACTTAATCTTTTAATCCTTTTCGACTGCTTGTAGTGTTCTGGTTTCTTACGTATCGCATCCTACTGGGATGATAAATGTATCAAAAATACTTATGCATCCGAAGTATACGCCCGGTTCCGGATACAACAACATCGCTATTCTTCGCTTGGAAAAACTATTGAACTTTATCGCAATTCGGCCTGCTTGTATAGAATCGTCGAGAACGGAACCTGACACCGTATTCGGAGTTGGCCGAAGAGATTTGTATAATTGCAAACAGTTCCCTGATTGTATAGGTAAATATTGCAACAATATGATTGTTTTGCTATACCCTCACGATATCTTGAATACTTTCAGACTCATCATTGGAATCGCTGATAGCTTATGTGCAAGTCAAAAACCACTCCAGCTGCCTAATACCTCAAGAGTTGAGAGCGCGATTTCAGAATGGAATAACCAGTGATCTCATTTGTGCTGGGACCGATCATTTCTTAGTGCCTGGTGCGTGTAACCTGGCGATAGGAAGCTCCATATCTGTGGTTGAAAAGGTTTTATCCCATTTGCTTCAAATTCCTGAGGGAGAGCAAACTATTTATGGTGATATTTATCCGTCATTGGATGGACTGGTACAGGCGGGCCGGGACTGTGGATATGGTGAGCATCTGATAGCAACACGACCGCAGAGTCACCTTAAATGGATGGAGCGGGTGTTACTTTCGAAGTCGGTTGAGCCCGATTCAGTACAATTTTTGAACCGTGACCTCCGTGAGGGTGATTTATGTGAGGATGAATATGGGCTGCAAGGACGCTGTGTATCCATTTCGAGATGTCAACGAAAATGGAAAAAGTACAACCTTACCGGATTGGCAAAATTCTGTGCCTCTAGCTCGGTTATTTGTTGTACGAATGAAGAAATTGATAAGGATGACTGGAATAGCAAGCATGCTATGCTGAGAAAATGTCCAAGGCTTATAAGGGTGCTGCTTCCGGATAATTCAAATGGACCCTTGGTATGAAACGAAAAGCTCAGAACTTAAATTGTTTCTAGTGGTTTACTGCAGGTTTCAAATTTCATAGGTAAAAATTTTGACCAACTCATCCCAGTATCTGTGCATGGGCGTTATCGTGAGTGAGAAGACTATTCTAACATCCGCCAGCTGTCTGGGAAGTAGAACATCAACCGTTGTGCAGCCACTCGATGATAGATCTAGAAGGATACTTCAGGTAGAACAAATTATCATACACTATGCCTTCAACACTACCGATTTCAGTAACGATATCGCTTTGTTACGATTGGAAAGACCACTACATTGGAGCCCACGTCTACATCCATTGTGCTTATGGACCAACACAACGCATTCACCACTGATAGTGGAGATGGTGTACCCGATCGAGAACAATGCTACAAATACTAAACTTAAAGAAGTGCTTACAATGTACAATTCTGATTGTCAAAGAACGCATATTCACAGAGTGCGCGATTCTCATATTTGTGTAAAGTATCCCTACTGGAAGTATACCTGCCTGTCATCGCACAGCATTCTTAGATGGGAAGATAGAGATGGAGTTCCGTACATAGTTGGACTGTCCACGGATACCAGAGAATGTGAGAGTTGGTATTATATGACGTTTTCTCGTATATCAGCCTTCACCGGTTGGATTGTAGATAATATTGATGAGAACGAGCTCAAACGGACGTTCATGTAACATTTGGAGAATTGGACCAATTATATACAATGCTCTTCTCCTGGACCAAAAATGTCACTTTCATTATTTGCACGTTGTGTATGTTTATCCGAACAACTCCACAAGGATAGGTCGATAGATAGGACACTTTTGAAGTATCAGCATAATTATCATCTGAACACTATGATATGATTATTTGCGAAAATAGGATATAATCCAGAAACCATGTGGTCTTTTTGTTCCTTAATTTTCAATGTAGCTTATCAGGTATTTTTGGTGTGTTAAGCACCCCCTCCCCCTACCTAGCTATGACTGAATAATATAAAACACCTTGGCGAAATAAATATCTATGTATATCAGTTACATCCAACAGATTATTAGTACAGATAAATTAATAGTAGAGACTATCAGAGTAATGATGGAATTCTTGAACAGTTTTTTTTCCTGCAATGACAACATAGCGGCCTTAAAGCAGCAGCGTTAGTTGCAAAAAAATAGAAGATTAACTACTAGATACGAAATGCAAATTCTAAAAGAAATGATAAAATAGTAGGGAGAAACTGAATGGAAGAGGCAGAAACTGAATGGAAGATTAACGTTTTCAGGTTCATGAGATGGTAAGACTGCAGTTAAAAAAGTTTGAGTAATGAAAAAAGAGTTTTTGGGACATAAACAAAGAAGACCCGATGGCTTTTAGAATGGCAGGAAGGAGTAGGTGTAATTATAAGCCGAGAGGTAGACCTGTAAAATCTTGGAACATATCAAATAAAGCGGACAAAAAAAAGCTACTGAATAAACGATAGAAGGCATGAAGTAAAATTGTGAAAAATACAGATAAATTAAAAAAAAAACAAACAGAATATTTATAAAATAATAGCTAGTGATGAAGAGTCAGAGAGTAGAAGATTAAAAAACGAAAACATAGGAAATAAATGGATTACACTAAAAGCTGTTAACGCACACTCACATAACAACGGATTAGAGTAAAACACAAAAACAAAACACGAGAGGTGATTCTGCAATTTCCTCTTGTAACTTATTTTATTTTAATTGTTTATATCACAAAAAAAGGAACAGAAACAAAAGAGAACTCCCAATGAATCACTCCTGCGGAGCCGAGCCAGCTGTGATTGACTGTGGTAAATTATCTATCATATCTATCGGAAAGAGAAACGCAGTTCCTGAAGAGTCTTATGGCTGATTAGCGAAGTATGAAATAGTCCTAACCTAAAGTCGTAACATTTTTATACAATATACATATTATACGCAAGAATTGATTATTTCGAGATTGGAATTGTGTTAACTTTTCTGTTATCTACATAAAACGTTTAAGTTTACATGAGGGGGAATTTACTTAAAAATAAATAAATAATAATATACGAAAACAATGAACTAAAATACATAAATAAACATATAAATGAATAGTCAATATGTATATATTAGTAATTAAATAAATAAATAGTTAATAATAAAATATGAACAATATACAAATTAATAAAACAAATAGATAGGTAAATAAAGAAAAAATATGTAAATTTAAATATATAAATATATAAATAGAAATAGGAATAAATAAATTGATAAACAAAATGAATAATTTACAAGATAAGTATATATATATAAAACACTTTTAAAGTAAATAAACACAAAAAATAATAAATTAACACAAAGTCAATAAATCAATCATTTTACAGTTCCGACACGAATGCCACATACATGGTAAAGTGTCGTTAATAAATACTAATAATAATTAATTTACAAACAAATAAATACTTTTATAAATGTTTAGAATAAGTGAATACATATATAAATACATAAATAATTAAAAAAATATCTTTATAAATCAATTAATACATCAACAAATTTATCAATAAAAGATTAAGTAAATAAATAAATAAATAAATTGATAAATAAATGAATAAATGAACAAAAAAAAACATATAATTGAATAAATAAATGAATAAACAAATAACTAGAATGATAGATGAAAATGATAAATTTATCAATTTATAAATAAATACATTAAACAATGCTATTGATAAACTATTAAACTTATCGAGAATAAAATTGACTTTGTTAATATAACAAACAATAAATACATACAATGAAATAGAATAAATAATGGAATATAATCATTCAATAAATAAATAAATCACTTATAAAATTGATAAACGAATTGATGCATAAACTTATATCAATTAATTTATTAATAATTTAATAAATAAATTCATAGACAGAACAACAAATAGAAAAAAATAATTAAAATATAAATAAATAAATTCATAGACGAATTTATTGATAAATAAAAAGGGATAATAAATCAATTTAAAATAAATAACAATTTAATACTAATAAATAGTTAAATAAATAAACTACTTAATTTATTAAGCAAGTAATTAAAAAGTGAATAAAGAAAATTAACAAAATAAACACATAAATAAATTAATAAATTAATAAATAAATATATAGGTAAATAAAAAAATTAATCAAATAAATCACTTAATTAAAAAAATAAATAAATTAATAAATAAATAAATTTATAGATAAATAAGTAAATAAATCAATAAATAAATAAATAACTTGATAAATAAATAAATAATTAAATGAATATAAAAATCACTTAATAAATCAATCAACTAATAAATGAATAAATAAATAAACAAATAAATGAACAAATATATAAACAAATAATAAAAAAATTAAAATATACAAATATATGTAGAAATAAGTAAATAAATAAATTAATAAATTATCTTATTCATAAATGAACGAAATAATTAATTGGTAAATAAATTAAAAACGAAATAAATAAATTAGTAATTATATGAATGCATAAATATATGAATAAACAAATAAATAAATAACTTAATAAAGACATGAATTAATTAATAAATTATTGAATATATCAATAAACGAGTAATCATATACATAAATAAATAAATTGATAAATCATTTATATAAATAAATAAATACGATAAATACAAGAAAATAAATTAATAAATGAATAATAAATAAATAAAGAAATAAATGAATAACAAAATGATTTAATAATAAATTGATTAATAAATAAATAACTAAGTAAATAAAAAAATAAAAAAATGAATGTCTAAATGAAGACTTTAATAAATCAATAAATCAATTAATTTATAAACAAATTAGTAAATGAGTAAAAATATAAATTCATAAATAAATAAATATATAATGGATTCAAGAGGTTGAAAAATAAATTTTGAATTAATAAATTACAAAATAAATTTACAAACCAATAAATTAATATATACAAAAATTAAAAATCAATTAATAATAAAACAAATAAATAAATGAGTTAAAAATGATTCTCCTCAAAATAAATAGTACATAAATAAATAAATACATAAATAAATAAATTAATAAACAAATAAATAAATGAATTGATATGTAATTGAATATTTTAAGAAATTAAGTAATCAGTTTCCTTACTAATAAATAAATGACTAAATAATTTTTTTTTAATTAAATCATATATAAATAAACTAGTAAATGAATAAATTATAACATACTAAAAACTACATTTATAATGATTCTCAATGCGATATTTTTTCTTTAAAGTATGTTTAATTACCTATCATTTGGTATTTTAACATTTGAAGTGATTCAAATAATTTGATTTCCTAAAAAGAGTTATTTTCGGAAAACGTTTCGAAAAAAATGATTTTTGGAACCACCCTTGCATGAAAATAAAATAAAAAACAAACAAACACGTATCGAATATTTTCTGATAAGGAACAAAGCTACCAATTTTCATGAAATTCTGAGACCACCTATATCGGTATTTTATAGAATGGCTGTATGTAACGTTTGCATATAAAAAAATGACTTTTTTTCGGATGGTGATAAAAAAAAACTAAGACAGATAATTGCTTTTGATAAATTTCCCATGGAAGGTAATCCTTTAAGATTACTTGCAAAAAAAATCTACGCCCTTGCCGCTCGGCCGTCCGGCAGTTAACCGTAATATTTACCATGGCTGGTCGAAGAAAACATGCGTGTAGGCATGTTTTTGTGTTCTTTCTTTGTTTTATTTATCAATTCCTCCTCAGTTTTCGCGACCAAATTGTTGGATGCTTACGCTTCAGGTTGGCCCAGAAATTCCCGATGGGACGCAGCTGGGGGACGTTGGGCGGGTTCGCCGACATCGATATTCAAACGCTCTATTTCCTCAACGATCGCTTCGAGACAGATCCGGCCAGAACACCGCGTCTTGATAGATGACGCAACTTCCGGCAGGCATTTCGTACTATAAATTTCCCCATTCACGGACGGTTCGGAGCGAAAGAAGAGCGGCTTTGAGATCCCTTTCTCGCTGATTGTCAGCCACAGCACAGCACCTTCTTGGGGAAGTGTGAAATGAACTTCACCTCGGAGCTCACCTTCGCTGCGGCGGAGATAGGCTTCACGCAGTTCCCTGCCAGTCATTGCCATCCAGGGTGCGATGTGGGTCTGCGTCGTCCGTCACCACCGCCGCCAGCGATTCCCGGGAAAATCTAGGTTGATCGTCTTATTCGCCAGGTGCTTTTCGCTGTTTGGTCGGTTGGAACCAGACCTCCCGTCAAGCGCGCGCAGCGATGGCGCTCCCGCACTCCCTCGGTCTCTCGCTTCGGCTTTCTTCAGAGCTTCGCCTGTCGCTCGGGTTTCGTCGGCTGTTGGACCCGACCGGCTTTCTTTCGATGCTACTGACATGGCCTAATAGTGCGCCAGGAATGTTGTAGTACCTGGAACAGAGCGTATCCGTCGTCCACAAGGTGCCGCACGGCGTCCGTTTTCCGACGCAGCGGGTGCCGTTAACTCTGAACACGCACTCTTCTGAGCGGGCTGGTTACAGCTGCTGTTTAAGCCATCACGGTTAGAGATTCGACTGATGAGACCTGTGTCAAATCTTTGTCTGCCGGCTCATTGGTTACTACTATGATTGATGCTGCAAGGGTAGATTTTGTCTAAATTTTTTACGGTAGAAGGTAAACCCATGAAGCGTCGGCAAATTTTGTCCCATTTTATTAATGCAAAACTGTTATCATATAATAGTAATTTTTTATTTATTTACAAATGGAGATTTGGATGGCGTAGTCGGGTTCGATTCTCGACCGGTCTAGGATTTTTTCAAGATTGGTGTAATTCTACAGACTTCCCTGAGCCGCCGAGTATAATTGTGCGGCGCCACACTGGTATACAAATTCATGCACCGGTGTTGGCATAGAAAGCTCTCAATTAATCACTGCGGAAGGAGCCATAAGAACACTCAGGGTTGAGGAAGCAGGCAAAGGCTCATATGAAGAGGAGTCAAATACAGGAAGAAGAAGAAAGAAGAATGTATAATGAATTATTTAATGATAACGAGGATATGAATAACTAAATAAAATTGTCAAAACAATTAAATATATAACTCAGATCGCGATAAAAGCAACATATTCCAGGGTATTTAATCGATGTAGGCAAGCTCTCAGGTCTTGATTCCAAAATTCAACAGCGAGGATTCGGTAGTTAGTTCAATTGGCGATCAAACCTGACCGTCCAGGACCACAAAAATTCTATCTATATGACTTCCCGCAACTCCCGGAAAAGGTGATCAGTAAGAAAGGGGAAAGATCACACCATTGGTGGAATAATTAAGGTTGTTTCAATATTTACCAACATTTTGAGCAGTTTGGTAAGTAGCATGAACAAATAGAATTAAGGCATGTATGGTGTCGCAAGGCTTGTGTTTGATTTGCTCTGAAGCTCCTTTTTCTTTACTGTGATTTTGAAAAAGTTTTCTTCTTCATAGGGCCCTCTCATTCTCCTTAACAATTTAATTTGTTAAAATAATTTATCCCATCCTATGATGCCGTGTAACTCATTTAATGCTGAGGCCTTTCTCATATAATTATCTACTGTACTAAAGAAAAGCCAAGGAAATATATCTAATTCCCATTCAATTCAAATTTAATTGGATTTTATCAGGAGAATTACGAATTCACACACTGGAAAAACTATTTCTCGAGTACTTTTTCAAACAGACGTATCTGATTTTGTAACACAAGAGGGAAGTAAGATTCAAACAAAATTTCTAAAAACTCTCAGCACCCTCACGGAAAGTAGCATCACCATCATGTTGGGGAAATGTTATTCCTTGTGTTGGTGGCCCTACTTTGCATGAAATTTAACGTTTGAATCTTACTTCCTCTCTTTGTTTACAAAATCAGATACGTCTGTTTGAAAAAGTACTCGAGATTTATCGTTTTTGCCTTCGATCATGCAATAAAACTAATATAAAATTATTCTGTGGGATCTTCGATATAATTCCTTTGTTGAATATCGAGTTTAGTTCCTCTCAGTCAACCAAATTTATTGTCATTCAATGTGCACGCTTTTTTTTAAATCTACTTGCATTACATGCGTTTCCTCTTTCATTTTTAGCAGACAATTTTTAATTTTGTAGTCAATTGAACATCAATACTGTACGAAAAAAAGGCGAATAGATAATACACTCTTCTGTCTGCATCCACTATGCCTCATCATCTAGTACACTATACACTTTAATTTATGCCACGAGATGGAACTCTTTCATTACATTGACCATGGTGCGGAGTTTGTACTGCCAACACCACCAGCTGCTATCCCTGCCGCAGTTGTGCCATTGTTGCTGTTGTTGTTGTTGTTGTTGTTGTTGTTGTTGATGCCTGCGTGCACGATCCTCTTGAAAGATGTTGAACTGGGATATAAAACGGAACAGCGGCACCAGCAGGGTTCAAACGGAATCCAGATTTGCTCCGTGAGTTGGTCGAGCTTTCACCGCAGCAGGTTGCTTCAATTTCATGACCGACTCGGTCTACGTGATGCTAACCTGCGCCAGAATGGATGTACTCTGGGAAAAAAGCTTGGCTTAAAGCAATTTGCTTTTGCATGTATCTGTAAAGGGCATCCCGGCAGGAAAAGTGAACTTCCTTTTAGTCGGCGAAACGCCCTGGCAATAGACCGAGTAGATATGATGACCGAGTTGCGACGTTCACAACTGCAGCTGAAGGATTCTGCAGAGTATGGAAGTGTTGTAATGTTTAATGTATGAAAACGGATTTCTCTATCTTGCCTGTGGGATACGGTTGATAATTTATTAGTGTTAGGACTAGGTACAGTGTAGGGTCAGTTATAGATTTCACAGTTCCAAACATATAGCGGCGTTTTGAATTTTCTTTGTTCCTAATCTGTCTATCATGATAATTGAGCATGATTAACCACCCGAAGTTACTACTCCTTACTGCCAATAAAACTGTTATTACACAGAATCAATAGATGGTACTTGGGATTAACATAAATCCTTAATGTGAAAACTGGTGATCTCAAATAGGCGGTACCGGCGCCAGCCCGCTGAATGCAGATCTGAACAAGGAGGGGTAGGAATGTGTTGATGTGATACAAGCTTTATTGTTGAAAACTCTCCGCATGTCTGCGAAAAACCAAGGAGATGTTGGGTTACATGATTGGATGACAGCAATGTTCGTTTTGATAAACGATCAGCAGAAAATCGAAGTCGAGATATTTCTAGCATCAATTTCAATAGAAACAATGTTTCGGGCCACATACTATTGAAAATTCGAGATGTTAGAGACTTGTCTTAAAGTCATGTTATTCCCTCCAGGCCTAAAGGACTTTTATGACCCTAAAAGAAGATGTCTGTATAAAGTCATACTGAATAAAAGTGTACACTGTTCAGGGCAAATTTGTTCTACATAAATTATTGCTATCTGGGAAATATAAAAAAACATATAGGTTTAAGCCTAATGGACAACCTAGTACATCTCTGAATATGGAGACGAAAATAGTGCCTTATTTATGGTATAAAGCGTTGCTTTAGAATCATGGATCATATGCATGCGTATGTATTAAATTTTTGATGGTAAACAAATATTGTCGTATCTTTCTGGGGTGTTCAAGGTTATCCAAAATGCACTTGAGTTCAGAACTTCAGATCTACAGTTGTAACAGTAGCTTTTAGGGCTATATAAGATTATGATATGTATTCAAACATATTGAATGAACCTTTTGGAAGGTCAACAGTCATTATTTGATAATTTTGTGATGTTCTAGGTCATCAAAACTGTCCTTGAGTTCAGAACTTAAGATCTACAGTAGTAACTATAGCTTTTTGAGCTATACAAAGTAACGCTACGTATTCAACCATATTCAGTGAATATTTTAGAACGTAAACAAACATTACGAGATAAACTGGGATAATCGGGGTCATCCAAACTGTCCTTGAGTTCAGAACATAAGATCTACAGTTGTAACAGTAGGTTTTTGGAGTATGTAAAGGAACAATATGTATTTAACAATATTCATTGAATAGTGTAGAAGGCCAATAGACAGAATGCGACAATCTTGGGATATTCTAGGTCATCCAAACTGTCCTTAAGTTCATAACATAAGATCTGCAGTTCTAACAGTAGTTTTCTGGGCAATAGAAGGTGACTATATGCATTCAAACATATTCAATGAATCTGTTGGATAGTTGACAGTCGATATTTTATAACTTTCTGATCCTCTCGGTCATTCAAGCTTTCCTGAACAGAAATTATCATTTACAGTTGTAACAGTAATTTAAGGCAATACAAAGTTACAATAAATATTCAAGCATATTCAATTAATATTCTAAAAGGTCAACATATGACATGTTCTGGGTCATCCAAACTATCCTTGAGATCAGAACATAGGACCTACAGTTGCAACAAAAGCTTTCTGAGCTATGCAAAGCTACGCTGTGTATTGAAACATATTCATTGAATATCTTGGAAGACCAACAGACATTATGAGATAATCTTCTAGGTTATCCAAACTATCCTGGAATTCAAAACTGAAAATCTACAGCTGTAACTGTAGCTTTCTGGACCAAACAAAGTAACAATATGTATTTGACCAATTTAAGTGAGTCTTCTGGAAGGTAAACAGATATAATGAGATATCTTGGGATGTTCTAGATCACCAAAACTGCCCTTGAGTTCAGAAGTTAGGATCTATAGTCGTAACATTAGCTTTATAACCTATGAAAGGTGACGATATGCATTCAAACACATTCAGTGAATCTTCTGTAAGGTCACCAGTCATTATCAGATTATCTTGAGATGTTCAAGTTCATAAAAACTGACTTGAGTTCAGAACTTAAGATATACAGTAGTAACCGTAGCCTCTTGGGCTATACAAAACTACGATAACTATTCAAACATATTCAATGAATATTCTGAAACGTCTCAGACATCATAGGATAATCTTGTTAGTTTTAGGTCATTCAAAACTTAAGGTCTAAAATTGTAACAGTAGCTTTATGGGCTATACAAAGTTAAGTTAGTTTGTTTGGCAATATCCCAAGATTGTCTCATAATGTATGCTGGTCTCACCAGGGCGTTCTACCGAATATGTTTGAATATATATAATAATAACATTTGTAAAGCGGATAGAGCAACTATTATAACTGTAAATCTTAAGTTCTGAACTCCGGGACCCAAAAAATCCAGCAACTCTACTCTTTTCGTTCATTTTGTACGTTACTGAGCAACACCACCGAATTGCTTGTATAATACAATCGTTTGGAAAATTTTGAGGCCCGAAAGAGTTAATTCTAAGAATATGGCATTGTAACAATCTAAATGGCTTACATTAGAGTTGTGTAGTCCCACATCGTCATTCCGAACAACATAATGGGGGTGTACCTAGTAGTTGTTTTTTAGGTTAGCTGAGGCATTCCAAGCATCTTCAGGAAGTTGATCCCAGATCGAGCTGTTTTACAACGAAACTTGGCAGGCTACTTCCATTGCATAGCATTTGAATTAAAAAGTGGGCAAAAATTGCCGATTTTCCAGCGTAGGTTTATCTTCACCCCGCACTGACAAAACTACCCATGCAGCATCAGTCATAGTAGCCCATGAGTCAGCAGACAAAATTTGACAGCTCTAACCAGTCGAACTCTCTAACCGTGATGGCAAAAACAGTGAGGCAACTCCGTTCAGATGTGTGTGTTCTGTGTGTGTTCCGAAGACGCCACCCCGCCGCGTCGAAAACGGACATCGTGCGGCGCTTTGTGGACGCCGGATACAGCCGTGCCGGCATCTCCAGCAACTTGGCACTATTCGAAAACAATCGGAGCATCGAAGAAAGCCCAGTTTGGACGGCCGACAGCCCTGAGCAGCACGAAACTCCAGGATGCTGAAAAGGAAGACCGAGGGAAAAGTGGCTACCTCGCAGGTAATGACGAAGCAGCAGCGGCTGAATAAGATCTCACCCTGGATAGCAACGACTGGCAACGTTCCGGAACTTTCGGCACTTTCTCTTCATCTTTCATTCCTGGCCAGCATTAATGTTCACTCTTGGTGCCTCATGTAGTGATGAGCGAACATCTCACTTCTACATCATAATCATTGCTCCACTTTTGGAGAATACATAACATAACAATTAATGTATGTTTGAGAGTTAGTTGATTAGATTACTTAGTATCAAGGTCAGGATTATAATGACACAGGAATACAGGTTCCGGATTCCCCCTAAAACAATCAAAATTGTGAACAGAAACTAGTCGTGTGGCGTTATTTGACCTATATACTAAAATTGCAAGATATCATAGGCTATACATTAAAAATACAACAGGTCGTAACAGGTTCCAGATACTACAAAAAAAGGTATGATTTAAATCGAATCTAGTCGTTTGACGTATCATAACTTGCTAAATATCATAGGCAATGCTTCAAAAACTATATTGATGGTCAATAGAGCCATGATCCATGATTTATGATCCACAATTGAAGGAGATGCATTATTTCAGGCGAACATCGGGTGTCCAACCCCGGTGGGACATTCGTCATATGCTGACAAGAAGAGATGGGCTGTCCTCTTCGGGAGGATGCAGTCTATCTGAGCGTCAGTTCTCCTCAAAACAGTGCCTGTTCTCTATCCCAAGTAACAATTTTAGCTTTATCCCAGCCGTATAGCACTCCTCTGAGCTTTGTAGATAAAACTACATTCAAACCTCCTATCTTTCAAGCCCAAGTATCATTGCCAAAACCATCCAGCTTTATTGAATTGTATTTAAGTTTTATAAAAGCCACTAGACATCAATTTCGTTTTATCATGGCACCAATCGGCTTCATATTTTAAATGGTTTATAACAACCTACACAACTTGTTTTCAACGATCTTAAAACCTTGTTTTATTGAATTCCTGTTACTCCTATCAAAGGTTTTATTTCGACTTCATGAACTCGTAAAATGCTGTTTTCAAATACCGTTTCGAACGCATTCATATTATCATCTACTGGGGGTCAGTTGAATAGCCATTTTTAAAACCATTTTTGCCTCCAGTATTGAACATTAAACGTGGGAGAATTGACATTAAAGAGGGGGAAATCATGTGGTTTTAAAATGGCAAACAATGTAACCAAATAGTTTTATAGTAGTCATTGCAAAGATAATTTGTCTTACTGGCAAAATTTTGTTTTTTCCAATCGCCATATCAAAATATGAGAAATCATTGAAAAGTGTTAAAATAAATTCAAAAAATTTTAATTGTTAAAAAAATATAAATAAATAAATTATGAATAAATTTTCGCATGAAATTCTGCTAGTTCAGCATGACTAGGTTCTGTTGCAAACAAAATTTGGCCTCGGCCACCTGAAATCTGTGTTTCTATGCCTTTGGGGTCTATGTCTTATGATCCTGTAGTGGTACAACCATACCTCGATATAAAGCAACTTTATTTTTTGACTTTTTTTGTCGATTTATCGCAAATCACAACCCGATCATGAGAAATGATGAAATCACTACATAGATGAGACAATTTAGAATGCTACCTGGTATCATAATTGAGTTTGAAATTTAAATTTAAAAATTGAAGGAGACTGAAACGATCTTTGAGAATATAGTTTTACATCGTAACGGGTTGTTGACAAATGTTAATAGTTAATTCTGATAGACATATTTTGTGAGTTTTACGCGAGAGGTAGGCATACTAACCAGTCCATATGGGTCGCCCCAAGGCAAAAAAGTAACAAGCAAATGAAATACCATCACCAAACCGGCTATCGCTTCCATCATTTAATGGGGAACTGTTTCCGTATAATCTTCCTTTTGTAGTAAAAGTCAGTTGGCAGCATTATTCACTCCATTTCCTGTTCCATTAGCATTGCGGTTGGATCTATCCGTCAGGGATGAAAAATTTACAACCATGGTAATGGTCACAATTAATACTGTCAGATGTTTAAACATGTGCGTGAAGTATGTGGCCTACCGACGGAATGTGTCACCCACGAACGGCACAAAGCGCTATTTTTTCAACATATTGGATTTTAACATTTCGAAAAAAAAACAGCTTGAATGGAATGAATTCAAATAACCGAACCGACAAAGAAAAACAGAAAGAAAATTCCATACAAAGTGCTTTTTCAAAATTTACATAAATAATCGCGGTATTACCTGTGGTAATTTATATTAACTTTTGGTGTTCACGGTTTTGCCGAACGAATTTTGAAACAATTTATTTTCCCACTGTTGATGGAATACAGCGACGACGGCGTTGGGTTGGGTGAGGGTAAATATAAATTTACCGGATAGCGCGACTCTGTGCAACTCCGATTACGCACATGTTACCGAAATGGCGGCAGAAGGCTATGTAGGTAGGTACGTACCTATAAGGGCAGAAGAATGCCTCGGGTGACCCATCATCTCTACTGGGTGCCTGGTCGGTTGGTTGGTTGGTTTTTTTTCACTCCTCCTAGGCCAGGGAGCATTTATCAATTTCCCAGCCAACCTTCGCGGAAACCACCAACCGGCTAAATAATGGGGTGTGATGAGCTGAGGCAGTTTTTCATTTTGGATACTTTGCGCTTGATCTTTGAGTGAAATATGGGAATGGAATGCCTTTGTGTTGAAATTTTATTTCACCTTCATTCGTTATGCGGAAAGGAAGCGGAAACAACGACGAAGAAGAAAAGCGGAAGTTTAAATTTTTCTTTCACGGTACTTTGCCAAACCAACTATTCTGCGTTTGTTAATGTCTCCGTTAAACTGTTGCTCTTAATTGAATTTTCACCACCAAACAATGATTGTAAACGAATGTTTGAATATATTCGTTGCACTTTCCTTCGTTAGCGTTGCACTTTTTCAGTTTGAGGTGGAACAAAGTGCGCAGACTCGTGTTTTGAATTTGGCGGTATTATTCCGTGATGGTTCGGGTAGGCATAGTTTGTATGGGTTTTCATAGATGGCTCACGTATCGGAATAGGGATGGTATTGAGCTTGAGTTACTTTATGGAAGAGGGACATCATGTATAGTAGGAAGTTCGAAGCATTCTTGAGTATTCAGATTGACGCTTCCAATGGTTGAATAAAGAACACAAATACTGATATCTTTTCAATGAAACATTACGTTATGTTTATATACTTAAAGTAGCAAAGTTAAGTCCGAAATGGATGAACTGTGGCCTTCGTTTGAATGTCTAGAATTTATTTGTTAGTACGGGTGCACATCTAATTGTTGATACGTCGTTATAACATTCTGGAATGCAAGGAGGTCACGGTAGCAATCTTTTTTTGGAAAAGATCTGCATACTTTTCAAAGGATTTTGCAAAGAGGTTGAAGATTTCAGAAGAATTTTCTGCAACATTTCTGTGAAAATATTTTCATATAAGAAAACTCTCATCTTTGAGTTTCGGTTTTGCACAGTTGACATTTTTTGTATTGTTTTTCGCTTATTTTCATAACAGGGTGTGGCAGGGAAAAATGCGAAAATTTATAAATTTCTTTCAAATCCCATTTTTAACTGCTTCAATCAATAATATCATCTTTTTGGATTTCAGTTATCTTGATTAGGTCTTTTCATTTTCTCGATGTGTCCTCCATTCTCAATGCGACGCTGGAAGCTAGAACACGCCTTTCGCACGTTTTCCTCCGACATTGCACAGTGGTCCAGATTGCGAATTTAGCTGGAAAGATACGTTTTCAGCCTAAGTTTGAAGTTTTGGAGCAAAAATGTGCACAAAGTTGTTCATAATAACAAGGCGCTTCTTTTGGTGTGAATGAAAACTAGGGTGGACTTTATTTTCAGAGAAATCGAAACTCTCACTTTTTTATTTTCAGAAATAAAGTCATACATTATTCAACAAATTTGTAGAATGAATAATTTAAAGCAACTTTGAATTTTTTTTTCTGTACCTTTTGATATTACCGAATTAGAGCATTTTTTACTACGAAGCTTAGGGTGAAATGAAAATTAGTTATTTAGCTGTAACTTTTTTATTTAAATTTTTTCAGCAAAGTTGTCTTCGCCTTGATTATAGAACAATAAAAGTTACAACTTTGTGTGTGCTGAAATTGTCTCTATCGTGTGTCAAACAAAAGTTATAATGGTTTTTGTAAACAAAATATGCTCTTTTCAAATGTTGGTTTTTCTAGTTGGGGCTATTCAAAAATATATTTCTTAACAGCGTTTGAAAGTATTTTCATTATTGCATATTATGTCTGAAAACTGGAGATAGTTGTTTATTAAAATTGAATAAAACTCATTTGAAAAGGGCGTAATTTTATAAGAAAATCGTTAATTACTCCGAAATGGTATGAGACATCGGCAAGGTTTACAAGTCAAAAATTTTATGTTTTCAAGTTATAAAAATCATCTCAAAATAACGTTGTTGGCTAATTTGAATTAAAAAATTAAGAGCAAAAAACTATTTTTACAGCAAATTTCTCTGAAAATATGGTCCACCCTAGTTTCCATTCACAGAAGCGCCTTGTTATTAGAAACAACTTTGTAGAAGACAACTTTGCTCCAAAACTTCAAACTTAGGCTGAAAATGTATCTTTCAGCATCTGGACCACTGTGCATTGGCTGCTAAAGCCTGTCCACGTTACATTTCGTACACCGAAATAATAACAGCAAAAACAACTTACACATTGAGGAACAAAACCGATTGTATATTTCACAATAATAGAGTTATATCTTTATTATAAACAGTTGATTAAGATGTTGCGATTCTCCATCTTCTCTTGAAATCATCAGATCCATTCGCTTTTTTCTTAGCTTAGAAGAGTTTCCGCTTAACTAGAGCCCAGTTCTTCTCTATTGGGCGAGGTTCTGGACAGTTTGGTGTATTGACGGTTTTTTGGCATATATTTGACCTCTTGTACTTTATGAAGTGTGTACGGAATCAAATTGCGACACACGAACATGTTATGAATATTTTTCCTTGTTTGTTTTATTCAATTTCAATTCCATATCCAAATGGAACGAACCTTCTTCTTTACACTACTCATAAGGTCCAACTTTTATGTTGCGTGGCAATCCATTTTTTCTTCATATCTTATGGCCCAGTACTTTTCAACTGGCCATTGGCAAGACATTGACCTCCTTAGCCTTGAACCACTCCAAAACCTCTTTCGAGTAATGGCACCAGGCTTAATCCGGCCAGAAAATCTTAGGACCATAGTGTGACCTCAGAAGAGGAAGTGGACGCTTATGGAGGCATTCCTTCAGGTACACCTGCCCATTGACCGTTCGAGTTGTCACGAATTGGGTGCTCCGCTTTCCAAACGAGCAAATTGCTTGCCAAATCATATATGTTTTGGCAAACTTTGACATCCACTGCTTTCTAATGTCCTCAAGAACATCAAATTTATGATGAGCAGTGAAAACCTGGAGCCCTGGAAGCTACCAGAAGTCTGCTTTTACATACGTACGTGTGTTAGGTTCAGTTTCTTCGTGACATCTCGAGCTGAACTGTTGGTATTGCTCTTGAAAGTTTGCCACTTTATTCTTTTCAATCGGTAGTCAACGGTCGTGGTACCGATTTAAAACACGAGACACCGTAGAATGTACCATCAACAGCTTCCTGCTGATGACACGATGAGAAAGATCTGGATTTTCGAGGAACATGCGCAACATTTCTATGTGCAGCTGCTGTTCTTCCGATTCCATCGTCGCAATGATTGCACATCTGCTAGTGAAACTTATCAGTGTAAACAAATGCACATTGAACTAATTCCACCCAATATTTCAATAGAAAATACCCAACGGGTAAAAAGTTACAGCCATTTAAAAGTGGTGCAATTTAATTCCGTACAACCTTTACCATTCAATGACGGATTTCGCATAGCGACAAAGGCCAAATCATTCCAAAATAGAGCTAAAGAGTCGTGGCTTCTGATAATCGGTAGCAACCGCTTGTGAAGACATTCTTTCTCGTACACATCCTTATTGATAGATTTTCGATGTTCGACCACAAATACACATGGCCTGCCAAATCAAATACTTCTTCGGAAATTTGGACACCTTCTTTGTCCGCAAATGCTTGGCAACGGTGTTCCTTGCATTGCGGTATAAAAACCAAGACCCGGAAGCTGTTTGAAGTCCTCAAGTACGCATTTTTTTGTTATGACTTTCAACCTTCCGATCCACAGTACTTTTCGGTAGTTTCAGTTTCTTTGCAAGATCGCGTACCGATAAATTCGGATTTTGCTGCCGTTCGTACAAAATGCGTTTGAACACATCCACTTGAGTCGACGCCATTTTACTGAATGTAACATGAATGTAAACATGTTGTACCACGAAATAAAATGGAGAGTTTCAGCTGTCATATAAGTGAAACGTTTCAGCGATCCGTGAAAAAAATCTAAATCTAAACCGAAAAAAAACTGTCCGAAATTTAACGTGGACGTTATGACAGACTGCAGGGTCTTCAAACTAGGGTACGATGTTTTGCAGGCTTGTGCTTCAACATTCGCCCAAATTAATTAATCCAACGCGTTAAAAGGGGCTGTACTGCTAGGGGTTCATTATGCATGGTTTTCATTAGCCATCGTTGGGACCAATTGGACTTGTGACATGGTGCTCCAACCTATAGTAGGACAACGTATTGATCCTCAGAAAAATTGGCCTTAAACCAAGGAAGCACTTCGTTCAGGTATACCTCGATAGTACGTATATCAACTTTCTCACTTCAAGTCGAAATTGCATAAAAACTTATATTTTTATCTGATATAACCAAAAGAAAGAGCAACTTTCAGTTCTTTCTTTTGGTTGTATAAGAATTCAGATAAAATCAGAAGTTTTTATGCAATTTCGATGTGAAGTGAGAAATTTGATGTACTTACTATCGAGGTGTACCTGTACTTTTAAATACCTAGAAAAACTTCGGTATTGATATTAACACCAGCATCAACAAAAACAGTTGGCATTTTTAATCCGTCGAGCGCCACCAAGCCAAACATCATGACACAAGCTGGATGTTTGTTTTGAACACTACATTTTCTCCGGAACTAGTTTATTTTCGGTGAAATGAACTGGTCTGTGCGGCTGTAGGACACAGAACCGGTGTTGAACAGCTTTTCGTCAAAGAACAGGATTATTATTCATCAACAAAGAAATCAATTCAAAACCTTATATGCTATCATTAATATCCAATATTAACACAATTAGATATTAATGATAGCATATAAGGTTGAAATGTTAATTACTTAGCAGGATCACCTAGGATAATATATGAATGTAAAACAATGTAAAATTTGGAATAAATAAAGAGTTAAAAAAAAAAAGAAATCAATTTCTTCGAAAGAGTCACTTCTTGTTCCTTTACCTACTCCGTTAGCAAGTGCCGTTTCTCTCAAGCTTTACAAGATGCGTGCAAGTCTTCTTCTTTCAAGTTCTTCTTTGCATGCAGATTTCAGAAATGTTGGCTTCCTTGGTAAGCTTACTGATAGAGCCTACTGGGTTGCGAGCAATCTCAAATGGTTGATCTCTAGATATTGTTACTAGTTCAGAAGCGGTTCAAGCAAGTTTCGCGATGGGGGCACCTGTTTTCAATTGATCGGTAAATCTCTGGTAGGCGAAAATTCATTGGTGGCGTCACCGTTGTTAGGATGAAGTGTATTCAGTCCTTCAACTGTAATCAGAGTGCATGGTATTTGGGTAAGTATGTAAATGGAAACAAAGCAAAGTATGGTCTATAACATACAATTCGGTGGGCATCAGTACCAACGGCTGGATAGTCCTGAAGAAAATGAATATATTTTTTGGCTCAGGAAATATTGTGTCAAAATAACATAGCGATTCAAAACAAAGCTGTCGGTAGCACAAAGACGAGCAGCAGGTAAGTAGTGTTCACGCGCAGGTAAGTAGGTTTCTTCCACAGGTTACGGTTCCAGGTAAGTTTAATTTAATTCACTCCTTCTCGTTTCTTCTTCTATTTATTCACTACTTTATTTAGTTTAATTAATTACATTAGTTCATCACTTTATTGTTCATCTTAATTCTCTGATTATTTCATAATTCACAATTCTTCAAAAAAATAATTAAATAATCTGTACTGCACTGGTAAATTAACGTTCACACCGATGACGTTCCATAAAAACAAGAGGCCCATACCGACGACGCATTGAGCTTTTATAGTTGAAGTTGTACGGAAGTTTGTTTCTCGCCATGTTGCCATTTCCGAAAGGCTGTTAACGTCATCCAACGGTTGTCGGAGTCGGTCGACCTATTACTGTTCGAGGGGGTCGATGATGTATTCGATGCGTTGGTTGACAAATAGATGACGCTGTGTTGTGGCAAGTTGATATTTCAGATGTGCATTCGTGCGAAGTTTGGTTGATGCACGAACATTCTGGCCCCTTCAGAAAGCGTTTCTGAACAATTTCCGTTGCGATGCTTTAAACTCGTTTCCTTGGGTAGGTTTGAATTTCCGTGTCCACTTGTTGAGTAGTCTTGTCTTTCCGTGATTGATGTTTTGGTGATAAACGTCATCTCGTTGTCGGAGTCCAGAACAGCGGCGCTGGTTGATTGTTTATGTTGTTTTCATGTGCAGGTTTTCTTCGCTGGAACTTGAGTTGGATCGTCGATTATTGATGGCTGGTTGGTGGATCATCGTTTGTTGGCGAATTTGGAGATGGATGATTTTCATTCGGAGATGATGCGATAGGCAGCAAGCAGATTTTGGATACCGGTCGAGTGAATTTTCCGTGCGGAGTTTGCAGAGTGACGACACGTACGATTCCATCGGCGCCAGGGTGTACATCGATGATTCGTGCCGTTTTCCAACACATCGGAGGAAAATTTGCATCTTTAATGATGACCAGTCGTCCAGTTGCGATTGTGGTAGAAGGAGATATCCACTTTGTCCGGAGTTGGAGAGATGCCAAGTATTCGGTGTGCCATCTTTGCCATAAATTTTGGAAGATCTTCTGAGTCTGCTGCCAGGTTCGAAGACGGTTGAATGGAGTTGCCGAATAATCGCAGTCTGGCACTGATTTCAAGGCGGAGCCGGTGAGGAAGTGGCCAGGAGTGAGCGCCTCGAAATCACTTGGATCGTCGCTGACTGGAACCAGTGGTCTGGAGTTTAAGCAGCATTCGATTTGTGCGAGCAAAGTTTCTGTGTCGTCGAAGGCCAAAGTGTGAGGTCCTAGCACTCGCACGAAATGTTTTTGTGCCGATGCGATTGCAGCTTCCCACAATCCACCGAAATGAGATGCTGTCGGCGGGTTGAAATGCCATTTGATCCCGTTTTTGGTGCATTCTTCAGCGACTGCAGCTTTGTGTTCGTTGCTTCTGAGTAGGTGACGTAGTTCATTGGCAGCTCCTACGAAATTTCGCCCGTTGTCACTATGGATATCGGAACATAGACCTCGTCGGGAGACGAATCTTCGCAAGGCTTGAATGAACTTGGCTGTGCTCAAGTCAGCCACCAGTTCAAGGTGTACGGCTTTTGTGCAGAAGCACACGAAAACGGCTACATACGCTTTTCTCGGTGCTGCTCGTCGGTGAGGTGGTTGGATCTGGATGGGGCCCCAGTAGTCGATTCCGGTTACGGTGAACGGTCGCGTTGCAGTGACACGAGAAGCAGGTAACTCCGCCATAAACTGCTCTATCATTTTAGGACGGTTCCGGAAGCAAACGACGCAATTGTGGACGATCCGCTTGACGAGATCTCTGGCCCCTATGATCCAATACCGGAGACGGAGCAACGTGAGTAGAAGTTGTGGCGCTGCGTGAAGATGTCGAAGATGAAAGGATCTGACCAGTAGCGATGAGAAAGCATGTGATGATGGTAGGATAACGGGATGCTTGTTGTCGAACGAGAGTTGCGAGTTGCCAAGTCGTCCGCCGATACGAAGAAGTTGATTGTCGTCGAGAAAGGGATGGAACCACCGAAGACGAGATTTCACTGGCACAATATGTTGTTGGAGAAGTTGTTTACATTCGCTACCGAAACATTGTTGCTGAACTAGCTTGATTAGAGTGGATTCCGCTTTGATGATTTCCTTCGTGGTGAGAAAGGTAGTTGCTTGACGCTGAGTGGTTTTAAGCCGACAGTTTTGCAGAAACCGAAGACAGTATGCAGTAATCCGTAGCATGCGTGCATAGTCGGAGAACTTCCCGACGTGCTCATCGATGAATGAAGGTTCTTCTGCGGATGGAGTTGCAATGACGAGCGACTTTTTGGTTTCTCGTAGAGCTTCTTCGGGATCGGCAGGATTGGATTGAGCTATTGGCCATTCAGTAAGTTTCCGTTGTAGCCATTCAGGACCGTTCCACCAGAGCTCGCTTTGAATGAGTTTGTCCGCTGTCGTTCCTCTAGAGATGAGATCCGCTGGGTTCTGTATTCCGGCGACGTGATTCCATGAACAGTTTTCGGTAGCAAGCTGTACCTTGGAGACTCGGTTCGCCACGAATGTTGTCCATGTAGAAGGAGGAGACTTGAGCCAGCAAAGAACAACGGTAGAATCAACCCAGAAAAACGTATCTGCTGTCAGCTGGAGTGATGCCATAACCTTTTCGTAGAGTTGTGCACCGATGAGTGCACCGCAAAGTTCAAGCCGTGGAATGCTTTGCTTCTTGAGTGGAGCGATTTTTGATTTCGATGTCAGGAGTGCTACCTTGATACAACCGGAGATGCTCGTTGATCGAAGGTAGACACACGCACCATATGCGTGCTCGGAGGCGTCGGTGAAGATGTGGATTTGCAGTGATGTTGGTGACGGATAAATTACACAACGCTGCACCCGAAGCTCGTTGAGTGAAGGCAGTTGCGACTGATACGATTCCCAACGAGTCTTGAATGCTAGGGGAAGTTGTCTATCCCAGGTCCATGGTTTACCGTCGTCGTCTACTAGTGCCCAAATCGCTTGCATGAAAATTTTTGCTGTTGTAACAACCGGTCCTACCAGTCCAAGGGGGTCGAATAAGCGTGCTATCTGAGAGAGTGCGATACGTTTCGTCAGAACTTCGTCAGTCGATGTTGGAGGAAGTTGAGTCTTGTAGCGAAGAACGTCTGTGGATGGCTCCCAGTAAAGTCCTAGAGTTTTGATGCATTGATCCTTGTCGAGGTCGACTGATGACTTGAGAGCCCTGTTCGCGGTCGGTACGTCTTCTACTACTGCTGGTTCGTTTGATGCCCATTTCCTAAGTTCGAAACCTCCTTTCTTGAGTAGAGATTCCAGCTGCCGTCGGAGAGTGATTGCTTCTTCTACTGTGTTCGCTCCGGAAAACAAGTCGTCGACGTAGAAATCCTTCCGAAGAACGCTGGCAGCTTCGGGAAATTCATTTTGCTCGTCTTCGGCGAGTTGTTGCAAAACACGAGTGGCAAGAAAAGGAGCGCTGGCGGTACCGTAAGTGACGGTTTTGAGCTCGTAGGTTTGCAGGCTGTCTTCTGGTGACGGACTCCACACGATGTGTTGCAGTTTGTTGCTACAGTCATCTGTAAGTATTTGCCGATACATCTGCTTGACATCAGCGTTAAGTAGAATCGGTCGAATTCTGGATCGAATGGTGATCGATCGGAGATCTTCCTGCACTATGGGTCCGACCATGAGTGCGTCGTTCAAGGATGGCCCATTCGCTGTACGACAAGACGCGTCGAAGACCACGCGTACTTTCGTAGTGGTGCTGTCCTCTCGTATTACGGCATGATGCGGAAGATGGTGGGGAGGATGTTGCGGTTGCTGGTAGTCTTTTACGAGTTCCATGTGACCAAGCTGAAGGTATTCGTCCATGAAGTCTCGGTACTGTTTGCAGAGTTCATCGTTTCGAGCGAGCTGACCTTGGAGGAGACGAAAGCGACGAACAGCAGTGCGACGGTTGTCGCTGAGGTTAGCGAGAACGTGTTCCTTCACAGGCAGAGAAACGATGTAGCGGCCTTCAGGAGTACGAGATACCGTTCGACGAAAGTGCTCTTCACACGCAGTTTCCTCGACCGAGTAACAGGTGCCAGTGCTGTCTTCTTCTAGTGACCAAAATTTCTCCATGAGCGCGTTCAAATCTGTAAGAGTGGCGACGTTGGCAACGATCGGAGTAGTTGAGGGACATTGGTTGCTTTTCCCAGAGACGACCCAACCAAAGACGGAATTGATGAGCGTTGGCAGACCAGGACCGAGTTGAATTCTACCCGAGACCTTGAACAGTTCGAAGAAGACTTCTGCACCCAAGATGAGATCGATTGGGCTTCTTCGGCAAAATGCAGGATCTGCTAGTTGAATTCCAGGTGGAATATCCCATGACGATGTGTCAACGGAAGCTGAAGGCAAATCGATGGTGACCTTCGGAAGAACAAGTAGTTCGACGGTAGTAGTGTATTCACAGATACGAGAGCGGATCTTGGAGAGGAATTTGAAGCGGGATTCCGTAGAGGATTGTCCTATACCGGCAATAGGAAGGTGGATTCGTTTACGCTGGGCCTTGACGAGTTGCGAAAACGATTCTGTAGCGAAACAACACTCGCTACCGGAGTCTAGCAATGCTCTAGCAGCATGTTCCGTCCCGTTGTCATCAATTACGATGACTACCGCGGTGGCAAGGAGTACACTTTTCCTTCCGCGTCCAGCGGAGGCGCAGCTGGCATGCTCGTCGAGGGTTGCTGATACAGAAACTGATGATTGATCGGTAGATTGTTGGCTTGAATTGTCTTTCGGTTGAGGTGAGTCGCTGATTTTCACGCTAGTTGTAGCGGAACCTTGGCAAAGCTGGGTGTGATGGTGTCCTCTACATTTGCGGCAAGTGCTTGACGACGGACATTCCTTGGCCATATGTCCCTTTCGCAAACAGTTGCGGCACAACTGATGTCGACGAACTTCTCTCTCCTTATCATCAACACTCAGTTTAGAAAACACGACGCATTGGTACAGAGGATGATGATCCGAGCAAGCAACACATTTACGTTGGTTGGTTGGACTTGCTCCATGGCTGGCAACCACTCGTTGAGCCGGTCTCTTGTTGACGTTGATCGGCGGTGAAGTCTCGATGGATTTCCCGATGGTTTGAAGGACTGAAACTCGACGTTGGATAAAGGTTGTGAGATTCTGGAACGATACGGCGTTGAGTGTTGAAGCGTGTTCTTCCCAATCTCGCCGGGTAGTGGGGTCTAGACGGATGCTCAGCATGCGAATCAGTAGGATGTCCCAGTATTCCGTTTTTTCCCCGAGCTGATGCAGGACTTTTACGTTGGCTTCGAATTTTTCGACCAGCGAGTGAAGCTCTGAAGCGGACTCCTTTCTGACGGAGGAAAACTCGAACAGTGAGTCGACGTACGACTGTTTCAGGCGTACTGGGTTCTGATAATGGTCCAAAAGTAGATTCCACGCGACCTGGTAGTTGTTGGCACTGAGAGCGATAGTTTGCACGAGCTTCAAAGCATCCCCAGAAAGCGACGACCGAAGGTAGTAGAACTTTTGGATGTTCGACAGGTCATGCGATGCGTGGACCAACGATACGAAAAGGTCGTGGAAGTTCATCCATTGATCGAGATTTCCGGCGAAAATTGGCAGTTTGATATCAGGCAATCGTACGTGCGACGACATAGGGCTTTGCGTGGTTGAAGAAGAAGACGAAGAAGGGCGTGGAGACATAGGAGTTTCAGATTTATTGACGGCGAGCAGAAATCCCTTCACTCTGAAGTACGACGTCTCGAACTCGATGCGCTCCTTGAGGTGAGCCTCGATGGCCGCTTCGTCCAGCGTTTCGAGCTCGGCTTGCATGGCGTTGAAGTCGTTCCAGATGGCCACGAGGTGCTCCAGCCGGACGGCAACCTCACGAGCACCAGTTTCCTCTTGGTAGCCATCGACGAACGCCATGATCAATCCAAACGAGGTTAGCAGGCTTTTCTGCCTGTTTTTTAGCGATTTGATTCGCCGATCGTTGGACATCGTGACGGGAACGGTGTTGATGGGTTGAGGTGGATCTGAAAGCCACAGACCGCGTAGCTCAAAAGGGTAATGATAGAGGGATTGGAAACTTAATTACCTGGGTACAGGCAAAGAAATGCCTTGTATAATTTTAATTAACGTGGAGCAGGTAACCTCAACCTGACTGGACACGTGTAGATTCCGTAGTGTAGTCGGATGATCGGAGTTCGACGATATCCGGCTCGAAGGACCACTTTGTCGGTAGCACAAAGACGAGCAGCAGGTAAGTAGTGTTCACGCGCAGGTAAGTAGGTTTCTTCCACAGGTTACGGTTCCAGGTAAGTTTAATTTAATTCACTCCTTCTCGTTTTTCTTCTATTTATTCACTACTTTATTTAGTTTAATTAATTACTTTAGTTCATCACTTTATTGTTCATCTTAATTCTCTGCTTATTTCATAATTCACAATTCTTCAAAAAAATAATTAAATAATCTGTACTGCACTGGTAAATTAACGTTCACACCGATGACGTTCCATAAAAACAAGAGGCCCATACCGACGACGCATTGAGCTTTTATAGTTGAAGTTGTACGGAAGTTTGTTTCTCGCCATGTTGCCATTTCCGAAAGGCTGTTAACGTCATCCAACGGTTGTCGGAGTCGGTCGACCTATTACTGTTCGAGGGGTCGATGATGTATTCGATGCGTTGGTTGACAAATAGATGACGCTGTGTTGTGGCAAGTTGATATTTCAGATGTGCATTCGTGCGAAGTTTGGTTGATGCACGAACAAAAGCCAAAGATACTACTACCGGAAGGTACTGAAAAGCGCAAAGTTATAGAAAGGTGCAGACTGCAAGGTTTACTTTGGAACTAGGGGCTCGACAACAGTGACCAAATTTCACAATATGGTTCACTTAGGTCGAAGTAACTTCAGGGTCGTTCGTTTCATTATTCGATGTTATCAATATTAACTAACTAACTTTAAACTTTTCTTTCTTTTCAGAGTTTTCGTGGATCAACGATGCGATCAATAACTACGGACTATAGAACTCAATCCACTTTTCAATAAATTATATTATTCATAAGCAATGGCAGTACAATTATTTTATCTTTACTATCGATCGACACACTTCTTTCAGAGAATTCGTAATTACGATGAGCACATTGACCTAAACGAAGAGTTGACAGACCGTTGACATCTGTCACTCTAGATAAGGCGACGCTTTGACAGTTCACATAACACTCTTCAGTAAGGCCGGTGTACAGGGTAGCCAGTAACATTTCCCCCCGGTTCTAGTGCGGAACCTTCCGGGTCTTCACGACTATCCTTGACATCTAGTAGTGCAAGTCGTGACACCGGCCTTACAAATGTCTTTTCCTCTATCTTCACTATTGCTCGACGATGACGGCCATCTTGATTGGGTATAGTGCTCACGATTCATCCACGTTCCCATCCACTACGTTTAGACAGTTCGACGATAATGGCCTAATCCTCGGCCTTTAATACTAGTATTCCTTCAACCAACGCCGCCCAAATACTTCCAGCTAGCGCCAACGAGCTCCCAAGAATTTCGGGATTGTAATGCTGTAATGCATTGGTATTTCTGTTCGTCCCATTGCTTTGACCCCATTCGAGCTCAGCAGAAGGAACGGGTCTGGAGTCAGTGCTTCAGATTCTGCTGTTTCAATTGGTAAGTACGTCAGAGGCCTCGAATTGACAACACTCTTTACGTCCATGCCCATCGTCTGTAGCCCCTTGTGGTCAAGCTTCACTTCAGTGTATGCTTTTCTTATTGCTGATTTAAGGATTGCCCCAAACGTTCCCATACTCCACTAATTTTGAACGCCCGAGGTAGTAGGAAGCTATACTTCGTATCGACTCCGGTAAACGTCGCTGACTGTTCTTCTAATTTGTTATCGTAATATATGTTCAGTTCCTTTAAAGATTGTTCCATTATCCCTAAGGAATCAGGAGATCCTCGGTAGTGCACAAACCGTCGGACGCATGATTCCGTTGAAAGCGTGGAAGCGACCTCGAGATGGATCGCTCTTACCGTCAAGTAGGTCAATGAAGTGATCCACCGTTTGACATTCGATCTTCCTAGCTTTACCAGTAGCGATCCGAAATAGTCTAGTCCTACGTGCGTAACGGCCAGTTCGTGGTGAGCAAGTCATGCTGGTGTAAGAGACGCCATCAGTGGAATGACTGGTGTAGCGCACTTTTTTAAAACACTAAGCAAAGTTTTGGTATTTAGAAGACCTGGAGGACCTCG
>JASCZW010011273.1:0-32670 GCA_034211315.2 Aedes japonicus | reverse complement strand
GTGTTCCAGACCTTTCTTACCTCTGTATTTTCATTTGTTTTTTGGTTGTTGTCTATTTGTTTATTGATTTTTCAAAAATTTTTAATTTTTTCTCTTATTTTAGAATATTAGTTTGAGCATACTTCCGAATTTTCTAATATGACCTGTAATGGATCTAAAAGATACTATAACTTTCTATAATAAGCATCTTGATGTTTGAATTTACTTGACTGTAACTGTAACTGTAGTTTTCGTTTCTGCATTGAACAATTTTTTTTCCTGACATATCTGGAGGGTTGTTAAAAGAGATCTTACGAATAAGGTATTTCGGGTCATATTGACCCAGATTTCAAATTCACATATTGAAAATTTATGTAATTAAATCTATAAGCCTTTTGCAGTCAAATGCTTATTAGAGTCCCAATTCTCAGTTTGGTTAGTACTGACCTTTTGACCCGATTGGCTTATGAATTGCAGCGAAGAAGATGGTTTATATTAATGATCCGTGAGGCGGCGACAGATACGACGGCTCAAATTTCTTAATTTTATAAAGAGTTTTCTTCTAGCCTTTGAATGGACCAACGACCATGTTGGCCATTCCAGACAATCCGAACAGACTCTAGGGGTAGGTATCCTTTAGGAGGAGACAAAATGAATTTTCACCGAAACATGCCTATCGACGGCTCAAACTTCATGATTTTTTAAGAGTATTATATATTCAGCCATGAAAATCAATGACCATATTCATCATTTTGGGGATTAGCCCAGATGGGCTAGGGAACCTAGATCTGGTTGATTTGCCCAAACTTTATTACTTTATGTAGAACAACCTTTTCTCTAGTCATTGACGAGTGGCCATATATTTCCTGGGACAACTGGATACTCCAGTGAAATCCTCATGAGAGAAGAATTTAATAACATATCGATGTTAAAATCGATTCATGCATGAAGTCATTACAAAAAAGAAGTTATGTTCACTATCAAGCTAAGAGGCATTGACAGCTAAAAACCATGTAAATTTAACATATGGGTCCATTCCACAGTGTCCATGCCATTACAGTACACGAGCTCCATTTCATCCAAATTTCGAGGAATGTTTATCTGCAATTATATATAAAACTCCAGTTTTGTACGACAAATATTCTGTCTCACGATTCACTTAAAGCTCTTTATGTGTCGCTCGTTTTATTTATGTATTGTAGTTATAAAGGGTAAATACAATCTTAATTGCTTTAAGGAAATTATTCAAACTTATAAATAATACTTTTGCCAAATCATGAGCAAATTAAATTGCAATTTCGCTCAATGAAGATATTAACGTAGGACTATGCCTTCTCTTCTATACAAGTGGCTAATTCTGTACTTGAAAATACGCAAAGTAGGTTTCTTGAACGCTTACTTCTGTTGACTAAATAGAATAATCATTCATATACATTTGTTAAAAAACTAATTTTCGCATTAAAATTTGAAAGTTCCATTAGAACAGGCTTCATTTGAGGTTTATCTACTTTTAATTTTACGTAATTTGAAGAGACTGAAGAAGTATCCCATATAATATTGAATCGAAGAATGCCATTGCTAAAATTTGAGGATGTTAGACATTCTAAATAGAGTTTGAAAATACAGAAGGAAAACTTAATACTGTCTTCACTGAAACAAGAAAACTCGATACGATTCATTGCATAGATACCACGATACGAGTCTCATTTGTAGTTTCGTCCAGTAGCTCATGTTACGCAAAAGCCTTTATACCTCTCTAATCATTTTAAGTACGTTTTGAACTTCTCCCTGCTACCAATGCATCAATGAATCCCTCCATAATACAGGTTGAAAATCTGTTTTCCCTACACGGTATCGTAGGAAATATAGCGAATATCTTCTTCAAAATAATTTTCTATGTTGTCGGTTGTCTGATTTTCACCAGATCTCGTCCCATAATATCTGGATTTGCTTTGCTCCGCGTATCTCGTGACTCCTCTTTCTGGCTATACATAATGCCAGATAATGTAGATGAACGAAAATTCGGGTTCAGTGTCTGCTAAAGCAGCTTCATGCCATGGAGACAAGGCCGGGATATGGGAACGGCCGGGCTTACTATCGTATAAATCTAACATTTATATATTCTCTCAATCCAGCCTTCTTCATTTACTGCTGTGATGTTAAACTTTCTACACGAATATGCTGGCTGACACTATTAATATTTATCGTAGTACGGGAAGCACGAGAACATTTAATTGCGCATATCTTCAATGTTAAATCGTTCATGACAAAAAACCTGTATTTCTTCAACGCGTTGATATCATCCTTCAGAACATCAATGATTTTAATAGTAAAAGAGGATTGTTTGATAATTTTCTATAATTATCCTTATAACCATTGAAGATGATGGTCCTAACGAGCATAAAGAAAGAAAGGAAGAAATACAGCAGGATATTGCGGTGTTGAGGATCATTGCCGATAAATCAGGTAATCTATTTTGTAAATATTAGTTTTGTTACTTCTGAATTATGAGAGGTTCATTAGAGAATGAAGGAGCTCTATCTAACTGCCGATACAGCCACCTGAAGATGATAAATTCAACAAACGAAGCTATTTGCTCCCAAAAGCAGATTACGCACAACTCGAAGTGACCATTGAAGCAGCTTAATCCGAGAGCTGTAAAGTGATAAAAGCAACTCCATTTCAGAATGTTCCGAGAAGTATTATTACAATAAGTTCGCATGTAAAGATTGTCGATATCATTTGAATACGCTATTCGTTACATCTCCAGAACTTGATATCCAGATTTTCACTTCACGTTACAATCAAATCACAGTTGCGAGGCGACTTCATTATCGAACTGCACCGCGAATAAACAGCGATTCAGCCGCGTGAAAGGGCAAATCATTTATATCTCGATGTCACAACACTACCACCAATAATCAAAACTAACCAGACAAGGATATATCGTTTGTCAAGGGAAAACGCGTGTAAATCGGCGAACTCGTCTATCTAAAAACAAATTAAATTCCTTTTCAAGCCCAATAGTTACAAATCTGGTGAAAATATCTACATCGCTTCTCCATCAACTGAATTGCCGGGTCTGCGCCGCTGACGCCATCAGATTTTGCACAGCCATCTAAGGAACTACCATCTTCGCCGCAGAAAGCTGTTTGCCTAGACTCAAGGCCTGCTTCCAGCATGCTCTTTGGGTCTTCTTAGCTCATCATTGATTACACAGCTCCAGTGAGCTTCAATAGCGGAGCCTGGCGTGGGAGAGGTTCTGTTCCGGGATTACCCGCTACAGCAGCGGCGCACATCTACGGCCTTTACTGCAATGCAGAAGATGCCAAATCCGGCCAAAATGGAAGTACGGAATGCCATGCCTCTTCAGGAAGCCAGCGTTAAGACGCCTCCATTCAAACACTCTTCACGTACCTTCTGGCTGATCCGAGTCTGAATCTATGAAAATGCCGCTTTCAGTCCACAGCTATGTATTGGCCAAACCAGACATTTTCAGAGGATCCCTGACAGTTTTCGCAGTGCTTGAAAATAGACCGCTGCCAATTTCCTCTTCCTGTTGCACCGTCAGTCTTAAAGCGTCCGTCATGTTTGTATCGGCTTGCCTGTCGTCCATTGTCATGTGTCAAGTCCGTCAGTCAAATGCGTACAGCCTCCGGGATCGCGCTTAAGGCCGTCGTATTTTGTTTATCGTCGCGATTTGGAGTCATCATCTTCTGTAAGTCGATAGTTCAGCTCGATGCGGTTGCAGACGATACACCAGCTTATTGAGATCTCGGAGAGATTAGGCTCACCTGAAACTACAATGGGCTCTCTTTGTCGTCCAGCGGCTTCGATTTCCCCGATCCAGATCTGGCTGTCGACAACGTTTCAAACACTAATTACATTTGCAATTGTTGATTTAGTAATCTCTTTAGCGATTTTAATAACTTTGCGTGAAGAGTAATGTGGATCGCGATGCGCTGATATGCACCTTGACACGCTGCCTTCTATTAATGGCATTTTGACAACTGAAGAGTGAATCAAAATCAAAGAGGAGTAAACATCATGACATACTACACCTTCACAAAATGAGGGGTGTCTAGGTTTTTTAAATGCAAATTGAAAGAAATATACGTGGTTGATATTGACCAAATTTTGACCGTATCGCCTTTATAACTCTTCTTCGGGTGATATGAAGCACAAGAACTAAAATATGTGAAATATTGCCGACAATTACCACATTTCGGAGAGAATCGACAGGTTTACCATGTTCCTTTACAGCACGCGGATATTTTTATGATTTTCATTCTCAGTAAATGTTATATTACGACCATTGTTTGATTTGTTTGTTGCACGACGCAGCAAAACATACACAGCTAAAGTTATACTGTTACAGATCTTGCCGTAGGCCTATCGATTTTACATAAAATCATCAAGTAACGTTATTATAATTATGTTTTCATTAAATTTGTTGTTTTCATAACTTCTTTTCCACTATGTTTTTCTTTGTATGTGATGCACGATATTATTTGAACTTTGAACTTGCTGTTGAATTGAACCGTTTTCATGAGCATAGAATGATACCTGAAGGAATTGCTGCCGTATCCATTTAAAGGTACGTGACGTAAAGTTATCAGCGGGAACAATTAAAATTTTTCTCGTGGAAGAATAGTTTGATGATGCTGAAACGATTTACAGATCATATTCATCGAAAATATATAATTTTCAGATTAGTTATCTTCACAACTGAATGAGTGTCGCTGAAATACGTGGAAAGTGGTGAAAAGCTGTGCTCTAAGGAATTGAAATTATGACATTACAGCAGGGCACGATAACTCTTCCCGTAACACAGATGCTGCAATGGATGGTCGTAGCCTGACATTGCAGTGAACGGATTGAACACTTACAAATGTTAGTCAATTTTCGAGAAACAGCTACTAACTATTAACTTCACCCCGCAGAGATATTGTCGCGCTTAGACCATGTAAATATGGCTCGCAAACATCAGAGGCCAGCTATCAAAAAACGATCTTTAAAATGGTTCATCCTCCGAACAAAGATTGTTGAGCCTACATCTTCCTGCTGAGATTCAATGTCTAGAGTTGACCACGTTGCACATACTTCAAAATATGACTAAACAAGATCTTCATAGAAGCTCTGCATCCCTCATTTAGCGTTTTCACATCTGTTTCAAGAAGTACGTTTCTGTTGCGGGTTGCAGGACATCGCCCAGCATCTCTACATGTGACTGGCGAAAATATAGGCACATCTCAAAATCGTCATGCCAGTCTTACAATTTTATTCAAGCAAATCATATTTATTTGTGTTTAAGATAATTTATCTTCGTTTAATCAAAGGATTTACCATAATATTCCTAACTTACTCGAACATGACCCATTAGTTGCATTACTATACTCATTTTGGGATCATTCTTTAATAATCTTTTAATTTTGATTGTCATCCGCCAAATACGTTTCATGAATTCAGGCATTACTTGTTACAGCCTGAAAATCTTGCCAATGCGGAACACTTATCTTGATTTCTGTACATTCAAAGCACCCTGCGGCATTGATAAGGCCACCAAAACAACACCTGATCCGGTACGACGTTTCTGCCCTAACGTAGCTTCCTTAGCGTTCATCGTCTGTTGTAATGTACGGACTAGATTGCCTTATTAACATCATCGAGATTACATACCTTTACCGAATTGATTGTTCTTCGTTTTGGGATACCTTTTGTCTTCGCCATAGAATTGTAACGGGAGTGCCTTGGTAATCTGTTTCACATACGTTTCATCGTCCATTATATCTTATTTTCTACAATACCAACGTGTATTTATTGCGGTTCACGAACGCGGCTTAGCCTTAGTCTTTTCGTTTTCGTTTTCCGGCATGTTTTACTGAATTCCATTTTCTGGCACGCATGACGCCACGATGAGGTCCTTAGTCTGCACACTGAACGGAGTCGCCAAGCGTTTCGGCATCTCTGATCTTTATCGATTATCCGGACTGGTCATGACCGATCACATCTTAAACGTACTGTTCTCTATATTTCGGATTGCAGATCGTATACTGACGACAATTCTCTCAAGGAGAGCCCACACAGATCACTGCGGTGTTCAAACGCTTCCGTTTCAAAACGAGCATACTCTTCGCCAGTGCTTATAGAATTCTTCCGGTTAATTTACTATTAATCTGCTCGATAAAGACATGTATCTGTTCACTACCCACATTACTTTTTTGGATTGACGATAATAGGGTTTCCTTTCAGTAACGCAGTTTTCATGTTGCTAAATTGGTTCGTTCTGAATATTTGAATTACCTGTAGTCGACTGATGTTAAAGTATTGTTTGAAAGTTAATTTGTTTAGACTTTCATACATTTATTCTGTATTTTCATTCACTGTGAGATCAAGACACACTGATCTGAATCTTATCTTCTGTTTTATCAGATTACTGACACAGAAATTGCAAGTCGTTTTGACATTCTAGTTGAATAGAAGGTTTCACTTTGAAGGGATATTTCTGACTTTAAGAACGTTACTTTTCATTGGCGATTAAGTTGTTTATGTTGCTCAAATTTACGTTTGTACGACATATATAGTTGTCATTATCAGAATCCATTACATTACTATGTTCTGCTTAATTGCTGGTTTAAGAAATGCTAACACGAAAACGAAAAAATTAAACATACCTGATGACAGTCTTCAACTAGTTTACGTCGGTGCCGTTTGAGTCTAGTCGAGTTATTATACGAAGAAGCCTGCACATTGCAGAAATACGCGTATTCGTGTCAAGATAAGCAAATTTTAGCTTGGAATTTGCACAGCTACCTTCTTCATTCTAGCCATAAGAAATATAGTTCAGTTGTATCTAACGATGAATAATGATTTTACTTAATGTTTTAGCGGTGAATCTATGGCGTCAGTTTCGCCGATATGATCGGCTCGTTAGTTGAATTCGTGTGACTAACTTGTCAGAGGATCATGACTTGCCTATCGACTCGTTGATATTAACTGTCTTGGGCGACAAGTTTCAGATACCATCTTCAGATGTGAGTTTCATCTAGTTTTATTTAACATTTCATGTTTTTCACTGCGAGATGTGTCCATTGATAATATTTACTCATCTCCTGCACTGAGTTTTCATCTGATATCAATTTTCAGGATTTCATAAAGAACATGTCCATTATTTGACGACGGTATTTACGAAGAGTCCATACAACATTAATTTGACGGAACCCGGCCATGGGCCCAGCACACCTGCACAACTGTTTTATGTAACTCATACTTTCAGCTCCTCGACTGTCTTCACATCTAGGTCGTTCAAAGAAGGTACGCTTCGCTAATGTCCAGTACTCTTCGATGGATGTGGAGTCTGAGTGCTGGGAGGGCTGAATATGGGCACGAAATTGACTCCATTGCCCGCATAATAATTTCAGCAATGTCCTGGAGTATGGCATGAGGCCAAATGAGGCCAGAAGACAGCCAGATGTTGTAGGCCTGCGAGTAGGAGTATGTTTCTGAGGCAATTCCTGCAGCATCTGTCTGTTCACAAAACTGGTCACGAAAGGTGCTAATTCCGGCCGCACGCAGACAAACTGCAGTTTCTTCATAAAATTGACATCTTCCGGAGTGTGACATGTCTGGAACGCTGAACTTATCCTTATCGCGTGAAAACAGGTTGATGGATATCTCGTTTGAAGTCGGCCTTCACATATGTTTTGAAGAACCATGATGCAGCATCCGCTTCCTCTGTCAGCATATTGAGGTACACTTCCTGGCGGTCGGGTTTTATGGACGAAATTTGCCGTCGCGATAAGGCCTTCGTACTTGAGTCACCTATTTGATTTTATTAAAAAATTTCGCTTAGTGCCGTTTGTTACATCTGAATTGATGTTGATTTCGGTTGAAGGCCCTAACTACGGGTTGTGACGGTGTTACGGAATACTTTTCCTTCATCATTGATTGGTATAGCCGTCTCTTCGAAATCAGTTTTGTCACGCAGACAAATCTCCGCGATTCCCAATATCTTAGCGATGGAACATTTTATATCCTGTTCTCGTGATGAATGCGCAAGATTTTATCATGCACGAGCTGTTCTTCGACTCATTCAGCGAGTTTAATCAATAGTGACTTTAAAACTTCGCAGGCACAATGCACTATGAATCTCACTAAATGATAACGGTTGTGGTTAGAGCAATTTGATATGCATGCTTTGCTCCAACCTGTAGATTTGCGTTATTATTTGAGGCGTAGTCATTATCATCCATTGTCACAGCAGAATTTCAAGTTGGTTTATGCACTATAACAGCACAAATTTGCCATAAAATTGAATACACAAAAATATCATCTACATCAGCTAATACAGTCACCATTTTGCAATAAAGCACGGTAACACTTAACGAATAGCTTACAACTAATTACTATGAATGAACTGACTGAACTTTATGAAAATAGCTGATACAGTTTTAATGTTGTCAGTTTGCTATTGATAGCGTGTTCGTGGGTTACATAAAACCGTCATGAAGCGGAAAGAATGTTGCAGCTGACAGCTACGGCCATCAGACACAAAGCTGTTTCTTGCCGAACAGATCGGCTTTACTCATGCTCATCGACGTGCAGAGAACTGTTTACAATGAAGGTCTTTTCTTAAGCGGTACACTTTCTTTTATTATCAGCCAATCGAGCAGTTCATTTGAACCAAAATACTATCTTCACCAGCCGTAAACAAAACGATCTGTGTCATGACAGTTTGCCCTTTCTGAAATCTTCTTCCAGCCTGACATTTTCATTATTGCCACAAATCCTTGGGTTGGTTTTGATTCTCAATGACTACCAGCGAGAAAGTTCTCCTTCATGTATATCGTACAGAGTGCATACAATACATATATCGCTGAAGAATCCAGTCACAGTTACCGTACATGGTTGCCATACGTCAATTTTGCCTGTTGAAGGGAGGGTTTGTTCTCGTTGGCAATCCGTCTGCAGTGTGACGTTAGGCAAAAATTGACACCATGTTCGAGCATGGACACATGTTCTTCGCTAAATTTCAAACATCTGTTTGATTTCCTATCTGACCTCAATTTACATGAAATATCCCATTAATTTCTGCCAAATCTAGCATTCCCTTTATGTGCATTAGAAAACTCATAAAATTCAATGTTTCTTTTTATCTGTGTAGATATGAAGGGAAAGTATTGAAAGTTCCGTCAGTGTACGGCAGATAGGAAATCAAACAGATGTTTGAAATTTAGCGAGAGGGCATGTGTCCCGTGGTACTCGAACCATGGATGTCAATTTTTGCCTAACATCCCACTGCGGGGTAGGTTGTAGCAAGGAACAAGCCCGCCACTTCAACAGGCAAAAATTGACGTATAGAAAGCGCTCATGTACCACTGATGGCTTGTGATAGTTCTTCCAGCGATATATGTATTGTATGCACTCTGTTTTTGATGCGCACATGAGAGAGGAACTTTCTCCTTTTGAGTGATCTCAGTCGTTGGGAATCAAAACCAACCCAAAAAAAGGATTTGGCCGTAATGAAAAATGTCAGAACAAGAAGAAGATTTCAAGAAAGAGGCCAAACTGTCACTTGACACCAGATCACAGCAAGCGTTTTGTTTTGGCTGAGGTGAATGTGTTTTGGTTCAAAATGAACTGCTCGATTGAAACAGTCTTAAAAGAAAGTGTACCGCTAAGAAGGACCTTCGTTGGAGTAAACAGTTCTCTGCACGTCGATGAACATAATTAAAGCTTCGGTCTGGTGTAGAAAGCTTGAAAACTGTGTCTGATGGCCATGCTTGTCAGTACGGCCGTTTGTACTCCGCTTCACTGACGGTTTGCTGTAACTCTTTGAATTTGCATACCAATGCTCATTGCAAGCAGTTAAAAACCGTATCAGCTGTGTTTCATAATAAGTTCAATCAGTTCATTCCGCAAGTAATTGAAGGTCGTAAGCTATGTTAAGTGTTACCGTGCTGTGCAAAACGTGTCACCAGAGGTGACTCGTATCAACGATAAAGGTAATGTTTTTGTGTATTCAAGTTTGTAGCGGTATTAATTACTGTTATAGTACATAAACCAACAGGGGATGCAGAATGTAGTGACGGTAGTTCTGATAATGACTACGCCTCAAATAATAACACAAATCTACAGAGTTTGAACAAAGCATACATAAAGAGGTGTCCACGATGAAATTGCTCCTAACTTTTTAACCGTTGAGTAGAATTTAATGGAAATTTGGGTGGATTTAATTCATAGTGCATTATTTACATCCTGCAAGTTTTTAAAGTCCTGTGATTAAAACTCGCGGAAATGGAGTCGAAAAGAACAGCTCGTGCATGATAAAATCTTGCGCATTCATCACGAGAACAAGGATCTCTCGCATCGTTCCATCGCTAAAATGTTGGGAATCGCGAATTCCACGGTGTCGCGAGTGATAAAGCGGTTCGAGGAACGGCTGACCACCGATCGGAAGCACAGAAGTGAAGGAAAAAGTATTCCGTACAACACCAAAAATCACAACCGCGTAGTTGGGGCCTTCAACCGAAATCCGAACGCCTCCGTTCGGGATGTGGCTAAGAAGCGGCACCTAAGCCGAAATTTTGTCCAGACGGCCAAAACTAAGGCTGGGCTTCGAACGTTCAAGGTACGAAAGGCCCCTTATCGCGACGAGAAGCAGAACAAGTCCGCCAAAACCCGTGCCAGGAAGTTGTACCTCAACATGCTGACGAAGGCTTGAATGCTGCATCATGGACGACGAAACATATGTGAAGGCCGACTTCAAACAGATGCCCGGCAACCTGTTTTTCACGGCCAAGGATAAGTTCAGCGTTCCGGAGCATGTCCGCACTCAGAAGATGTCCAAATTTGCGAAGAAACTTCTGGTTTGGCAAGTCATCTGCACGTGCGGGAAGCGGAGTGCACCTTTCGTGACCCAGGACACGATGAACGGACAGGTGTACATAAAAGAGTGCCTCCAGAAGCGGCTGCTTCCTCTCCTGAAGGCCTACAACGTCCCAACAATCTTCTGGCCTCATTTGGCCTCATGCCACTACTCCAAGGACGTGCTGAAGTGGTATGCGGACAATAAGGTCAATTTCGTGCCGAAAATGTTCAACCCTCCCAACACTCCGGAGCTCCGCCCCATCGAGAAGTACTGGGCGATTATGAAGCAGCACCTTCTTGAACGACCTAAGGTAGTGAAGACAGTCGAGGAACTGAAGAAAGTATGGGTTTACATGCAAAAAACGGTTGATTCACAGGTTGTGCAGAATCTTATGGCCGGGGTTAAGGCCAAGGTGCGGGCAGTTGCGTATGGACTGTAAATAAAATACGAGTAAAATGGTATAATGAAGTTTAATAGTTATTTCTTAATCCCTGAAAATTTGATGGCAATCGGATGAAAACTCGAATTTTGCGAATCAATTTTGTGTGTGGCAATTTCATCGTGGACACCCTTTAGCGCACAACCAATCACCGGTGAAAAAACATAAAGTCAAGAAATGTTCCATGCAAAAACTTGGTCAGGCTTCCACAGCGCTGAAGATGGTGTCTGGAAACTTGTCGCCCAAGGCGGATTATATCATCGAATCAGGTGATAGGGCAGGATCGTGATCTCTGACAGGGATTGGGGTCACACACGGGCAATTCGGACACTAACGGGCCGATCACTATCGGCTGAAACTGAGCACCATAAGATTCACCACTTAAAACAAACTTCTGGAACTTTATTAGGCGTTCTAAGTAAAATCATTATTCATCGGCGTTTAGATTACAACTGAACTATATTTCTTATAACTAGAAAATAGAAGAAAAATTAGTATTTTCCATTAAATTCCAACTAAATTTGCTTATCTTGACAGATACGCGTATTTCGTCTACAATGTGCAGACTTCTTCAGTGTCTCGTACTAATAACTCGACTTAGACTCAAGTCGACAGCTTTCGACAGCAAGCAGGATTGAGAACTGTCATCAGGTTATGTTTTAATTTTTTTTTTCGTTTTCGTTGTTGGCATTTCTTAAACCAACAGAACAAGCAGAACATAGTGGTAATAGTTCTGATAATGACAACTATACCTCATATGTCGGTACAAACGTACAGAGTTTGAACAGCACACTCAGCTCGCTCAACCAATCGCCAGTGAAGAAACGTAACGTTCTTAGAGTCAAGAAATATCCCGCTCAAAAATTTGCTAGGGCTTCCATGCTACTGAAGCAATCATTCGACTTAGTAATAAAGTGTCAAAACGACACAATTTCTGTGTCGAGTATTCACGATAAAACAGAGAAGATAAGATTCGAGATCTATCGGTGTGTCTTGATCTCTGGTGTGTCAAGAAAATACAAAGTATGCGATGTTATGAAAGTCTAAAACAGAATAACTTTTAAACAATACTTTAACATCGGTCATTTACAGGTGAATTCAAATATTCAGAACGATTAATTTGTAACATGAAAAACTGCGTTGCTGAAAAAGGAAACCTATTGCATATCGTCCAGTCCAAAAAAAAAGTAACCCATTGTCAATCGAGGTAGTGGACAAGGTACATGTCTTTTATCGAGAAACGGATGTAAGTAAGGAGTTAACCGGAGAGAAGGAGTGCATAAGCATACGAGAAGGAGGTATACTCGTTTTGAAACAGAAGCGTTTAATTTTGGTAAATCTGTGAGCGGACTCTCCTTGAGAAAATTGGCCAAGGAAGAGGATGTGAGCGTCGGAGCGGTACGATCTGCAATCCGAAAATATAGAGAACAGTACGTTTAAAGATGCGCCGGTGGTCGGAAATCCGGTCCTGTTAGTCCGGATATCGATAAAAAGATCAGAGATGCCAGCAAGCGAAAACCAGCGACTTCCGTTCGGGATGTTGCGAAAAAACTAAGGACCTCGTCGAGTAACGTCATGCGTGCCAAAGAAAAATTCGAGCTAAAAACATACCGGAAGCAGAAAAAACCCAAAAGGAACCCAAAACAAGCCGCGTTCGTGAAACCACGGGCCCGCAAACTCTACGATTCGTTATTGTGTAGAAATTCTGGGTGTATAATAATGGACGATGAAACGTAGTGAAACAAGATTACAAAACGCTTCCCGGACCACAATTCTATACTGTAAGCGAAGACAAAGACATCCCCAAAACGGAGAAGGCAATCAATTCGGTAAAAGGTTATGGTTTGTCAGGCAATATGCGTGTGTTGTAAAACATCTAGTCCGTACATTACAACTTAGACGATGAACACTAAGAAATACGTTAAGGAATGTCTCCAGAAGCGATCATTGCCGAGGATCAGGCAGCACGAAGGTCAAGTATTGTTTTGGCCTGATTTGGCCTTATGTCAATACGCAAAGGACACTTTAGAATAGTACAAAAGTCAAAATGCGTGTTCCACCGAACTGCCTGGAGGCACGGCCAATCAAGACTTTTCAGGCTTTAACCAAAGCAAAGCTTCGAAAATTCATAAAACCAGCGGATGACATCCAAAAATTAAAAAAAGATTGGCCAAAAGTGGTCAAAATGGTGCGAAGTACCACTGTGCAGAAGCTAATGGGTCATGTTCGAAGTAAAGTTAGGAGTCTTGGCTATGATTAAATATTTTGATTAAACGAGAGTAAATTATCATAGAAAACACAAATACAAATATGATTTGCCGAATAAAATTATTAAAACTGAAAAAAACATGACTTTTTGTTATTTTGAAAGTGTGCCTATATTTTCTAAAACAGTCTATGTAGAGATATGCTGAAACGATGTCTATGCAACCCACCAACAGAAGCATACTTCTTAAACAAGTGTGAAAACGCTAAATGTGGGGATGCAAACTCTATGAAAGATCTTGTTTGGTCGTATTTTGAAGACAATGACATCAACGTGGTCCAATACAGACATTGGTCTCAGCAAGAGAGATGTAGGCTCAACAATCTTGTTTCGGAGGATGAACCATTTTTAAAATCGTTTTGATGCTATTTTCTGATGTTTGCAGGCATGACTACATAGTTAAATAGCAAGCGGAATTCTTCAAGTCTAAGCGCGACAATCTCTGCGAGGGTGAGATAATAGTAGTAGCTGATTTCTCAGAAAATTATTCTTTTGTTTATCAAGAAAGTGTTCAATCCGTTCACTGCAACAATAGTCAGGCTACGATACATCCATTTGCAGCATCTGTGTTACGGGAAGGAGTTATCGTGCCTCTTAATTGTGTCATAATTTCAGATTCCTTAGAGCACAACACCACCACTTTCCACGTATTTCAGCGACACTTCATTCAGTTTGTGAAGAGGCAAGATGACTAATCTAACAAATTATATATTTTCCGATGGTGCGGATCGCAGTATAAAAATCGTTTCAACATCATCAAACTGTTTCTTCCGAGAAAGATTTTGGTGTTCCCGCTGAGTGGCACTACGTCGCGACTGCACACGGTAAAGGTCCGAGCGATGGATTAGGAGGACGCTTAAAAGATTGGCAACAGTTCCTTCAGGTATCGATTCTATGCTCATGAAAACGGTTTCCAGTTCAACAACAAGTTCAAAGTTCAAAATAGTATCGACGAAATGCACACAAAAGGAAAAACAAAATAATAGTGGAAAGAAGTTGCGAAACAATAAAGTTGTGAAAACATAATTATAATAACGTTACTTGATTGATTTTTTATGTAAAAAATCGATGAATACGATAGAGATCGCAGCAAGCTGTGCTTTGAAACTGACATGTTTTGTTTTTGCTGCGTCGTTTTCGCAACAAACAAATCAAACAATAATTCGTAATATAACATTTACTGAGAATGAAATCATAAAATATCCGCGTGCTTTGGTAAAGACGTAGTAAATACAATCGATTCTCTCCGGAAATGTGTGAGTGTCAGTGATATTTCCACATATTTTTGGATTCTTGTGGCTCACCCCGCACCCGAAAGAAGAGTTATAAAGGGCGATACGGTCAAAATTTGGTCAATATCAACTTGACATATTTCTTTCAATTTTGCATTTAAAAAACCTGAACACCCCTCATTTTGAAGGTGTGTGTGTGCAGAATGTTGCTCCTATTTTGATTTTGGAATTCACTCTTCAGTTGTCAAAATGCCGTCCAAGCAAGAAGAGCAGCGTATCAAAATTTTGCTCGCGCATCGCGAAAATCCGAGCTACTCGCACGCAAAGTTGGCAAAATCGCTAAAAGTTGCCAAATCAACCGTTACAAATGTAATTAAAGTGTTTGGGGAACGTTTATCTACAGCCAGGAAGTCTGGATCAGGGGGAAATCGAAAACCGGAAGCCGCTGAGACGACAAAGAGAGTTGCCGGTAGTTTCAAGTGAAACCCTAACCTATCTCTCCGAGATGCCGCAAATAAGCTGGGTGTATCGTCTACAACCGTGCATCGAGCCAAAAAACGAGCCGGACTATCGACTTACAAGAAGGTAGTGACTCCAAATCGCGATGATAAACAAAATACGACGGCCAAAGCGCGATCCCGGAGGCTGTACACGACGATGCTGACGAAGTTTGACTGCATGATAATGGACGACGAACCCTACTTCAAAGCCGACTACAAGCAGCTTCCGGGACAGGAGTTTTATACGGCAAACTGGAAGGGGAAAGGTGGCAGATATTTTCAAGCACACGAAACCGTCAAAGTTCGCAAAGAAATATCTGGTTTGGCAAGCCATCTGTACCTGTGGGATTGAAAAGCAGCATTTTCATAGCTTCCGGGACTCAACCAAGAAATTTACGTGAAAGAGTGTTTGAATAAACGTCTGCTGCCATTCCTGAAGAAACACGGTTGTTCCGTACTGTTTTGGCCGGATTTGGCATCTTGCCATTACGGTAAAAAGGCCATGGAGTGGTACGCCGCCATCAACGTGCAGGTGGTTCCCAAGCGACAAGAACCCTCCCAACACGCCAGAGCTCCGCCCAATTGAGAAATACTGGGCTATTAGTCAAGCGGAACCTAAAGAAGACCAAAAAAACTGCTAAGGGACGAGCAGCAGTTCAAGGCAAACTGGCTTTCTGCGGCGGAAGAAGGTGGACAAGGTGGCTGTACAAAATCTGATGGCAGGGGTCAAGCGTAAGGGCCCGGCAATTCGGATTAGGAAAAGCGGAAGCCTAACTGAATATTTTTCCTGAATTTTTATACTAATTGAACTTGAAAAAGAAATTTAATTTGATTTTTTAAATAAACGAGTTCACCGATTTACACACGTTTTCCCTTGACCAAATTTTGACCGTATCACCCTTTATCTGGTTAGTTTTGATTATTAGTGGTAGTGTTGTGACATCCGGACATAAATGATTAAGTTTGAGTGTTTGCCCGCTTTCACGCGACTGAATCGCTGTTTATTCGCAGTTTTGAAGTTCGATGTAAAGTCGCCTCACAGCGGGGATTTGATTATTGGCAGTGTGAAGTGAAAATCTGGAATATCAAATTCTGGAAGTGTGTAACAGTGCCCTTATTCAAATGATATCGGTAATCTTTACATGCGAGACTTATTGTATGTGAAAGTAACCTCAGAATGGGCGTGACTCTCCAGACATTCTGAAATGGGTTGCTGGATCTGCAGTAGAGCTATCACTTTCTAGCTCTCGGATTAAAGCTGCTTCCAATGGTCACTTCAGGGATTGTTGCGTATCTACTTTTGGAAACAAACACTTCGTTTGTTAATTTATCGAAAGTTGTATTCTTCAAATTGAATATATCAGCGGATTAAGATAAAGCTCCTCTTCTTTAAAGAGTGCTTAATTTGTATATGAGACCTCTCGTTCAAGAGAAAATAACTACGAAAGCTATTGTTTACAAAAGTAGATTCGCCCTAGTTTTATGTTGGCGCTGAATTACTATTTTACTTTAACCTGTCCCTCTTATACATTTTGCTTCATATTTTCTTTTCTTTACGCCTTTCATTCTAGGTTGTGCTATTCAATGGTTGCATAAGTTAAATTATGAAAATTTTACTCAAACAAATACTCTTTTACTGTTAAAGTCAATTGATCGTTCTGAAAAGGACGGTGATAATATAACGCGTTGGAAAATAATACTAGGGTTTTTTGTCATAAGGGCAAATTTAACATTGAAAGACTCTCTTTGATTAAAATGATTCTCTTTCATTCATACCTTTACGTTTTTCATTCAACTATTTGTAGTGTATGCAAGCCAGCACTGTTGTGTTTCGATCTGTACTGTAGGATCCCTCGAAAGTTTCATAACGACGCTGTAATAAATGAAAGAAAACGAGACCGAGAGAATCTCTCAATGTTAGATTCTCCTAATGAAAACAAACCCGAGAATTCAGCCGTTACATATCCGGCATTGCTTTGTCTCCCATAGCATGAAGCTGCTTGCGAACACTGAATCAATTTTCGTTCGCCCGCGTTATCCTAGCGTTGTAGCATAGCCAAGAAAGAAGGGAGTCACGAAAATGCAGAACAAAACAAATCAAGTAATATGGGACGGGTCACAATTGAAAAATCAGACACCGGTAACATAGAAAAATTATTTTGAAGAAGAAGATATTCGCTACTCGTTTCCTACGACCGTGCTAGGGAAAACAGATTTTTCAACCTGTTGATATGGGAAGGTTCATTAATTATGTCACGTGGTATGGGGGAGGGGGGTTTGCGAAAACGTGACGATCCATACAAAAAACGTGACAAGGGGGGGGGGGGGAGGTTATAAAAAGTAACTTTTTGCGTGACGTAATTACTGGACGTTCCTGTCGTGACCGGAGAAGCCTTCCATTGGGGATCGTGTCGGATGGTGCTGGGTAATGAGAATCGGTATCGGGGACTTTCTTGTTTCGGAATTAGAAGACGGTATTAAGTTTTCCTTCTGTATTTTTCAAACTCACTTACAAGAATGAATCTGACATCCTCAAATTTTGTATGGCATTCTTCGATTCAATATTATATGGGTTCGCCTGCTACAGTTCTCTATTCAAATTTGCATGGGAGCAAAAGTAGGTCATTTTCAAATGAAAAATTGAACTACTTGTTCTAATGGAACTTTTTCAAATTTTAATGCGAAAAATTGAAAAGTTTTTTTTAACAAATGGTATATGAATGACGTTATTCTGTTGAGTCGAACAAGAGGTATAAGCGTTCAAAAACCTTTCACTTTTGCGTAACGCTCTCATTTTTCAAATTTTTTAAATTATACCCGGTATAGAAAAGAGAAACGTAGTCCTACGTTAATATCTTCATTGAGCGAAAATTGCAATTTTAATTTTAGCATGATTGACAAAAAGTATTATTTATAAGTTTTTGAGATAATTTCCTTAAAAAAGCAATTAAAAGATTGTATTTACCCTTTATAGCTACGGATACATAAATAAAACAAAACGAGCATTTTTATAAAAAACTTTAAAAAAGGGGGAGACTTCATTAACCGAGGAGTGGTCCGATCGACACAAAAACTTGGAGTTTTATATATAATTGCAAGATAAAACATTCCTCGAAATTTGGATGAAATGGAGCTCGTGTACATGTGGCATGGACACTTTGGATGGAATGACCCATATGTTAAATTTACATGGTTTGCTTTGTCAATGCCTCTTAGCTTGAATGAGTGAACATAGCTTCTTTCTCAATAACTTCATGCATAGTCGATTTTTAGTAACATCGATATGTTGTGGGTAAGAACTGTACTTCTCTCCTCATGAAGAGTTCCTTTGGAGTATCCGAGTTGTCCCGGAATATTCAATATGGCCACTCGTCCATTTAATGACTAGAAAAAGGTTGTTCACCATAAGTAATAAAGTTTGGGCCGTCGAAAGCCAGGTAAAAGGTTCCCCTAGACCATCTGAACTGTCCCAAAATGGTGAATATGGTCATTGATCCCTTTCATGGCTGAACATATAATACTCTTAAAAAATCATGAAGTTTGAGCCGTCGATAGGCATGTTTCGGCGAAAATTCATTTTTGTCTCCTCCTAAAGGATACCTACCCCCTGGGGGCATTCGGATTGTCTCGGAATGGCCAACATGGTCGTTGGTCCATTCCAAGGCTAGAAGAAAACTCTTTATGAAAAATTAAGAAATTTGAGCCGTCGTATCTGTCGCCGCCTCACGGATCGTGGCAAAACATGCCCTCTTCCGGCACAGATTCCTTGTAGCCAATCGGGTCAAAAAGGTCAGTACTAACCAGAAACTGAGAATTGGGACTCTAATAAGCATTTTGACTGCAAAGGCTTATAATTTGATTACATAAATTTTCCAATATGTGAATTTGAAATCTGGGTCAATATGACCCGAAATACCTTATTCGTAAGATCTCTTTTAACAACCCTCCAGATATGTCAGGAAAAAAAATTGTTCAATGCAGAAACGAAAACTACAGTTACAGTTACAGTCAAGTAAATTCAAACATCAAGATGCTAATTATAGAAAGTTATAGTATCTTTTAGATCCATTACAGGTCATATTGAGAAGATTAAAGGAGTACTGCTCAAACTAATATTCTAAAATAAGAGAAAAAATTAAAAATTTTGAAAAATCAATAAACAAATAGACAACAACCAAAAAAACAAATGAAAATACAGAGGTAAGAAGGTCTGGAACACCCTGCTGGTTGAATAACTTTAATTTTACGATAATTCTATTATAAAAAAAAGTCTGTAAAAAAATTTTGCTTCGATATAACGTAACGAAAGTGAAAATTAAGTAATATTATATCGAGGCGCGACCATAACATTTGGAGATGCAAACAATTGAAGAAAAGCTTCTTTTTTTTGCAAAACTTAAATGGGCCGAGAAATAGTCCAATCAGATCAAAAACTGGGATTTTTGGACATATGTGTTCTAGATAAAGAAATCCTCCAAGTTTGAAGCATATCGGTGAAAGTTGACAAAATGCGGTGTGGACACTTCGTATAGAATGATCCTAATACATTCCAGGAAATAGCCTGCTACGATTTCAAAGAGGTAGGTGTGAACTATTTATTCCTAGAATGCAAATTTATGTCACTGTAAATTTATTTACAACTTCAAGCTAAAAATAAAGTCTCAGATATTGCGCAGATATATGTAGATTAAAGCCAATAAATTACCCAACCATCTAATTAAAATCTTTGGAACTCGTAACGCGTAAAAGCATCCCGCAGGCAACCAACCCCGTCCATAAAATCCTTATCAATAATGTTGTCATCAATGTGTCCGTTCGATATCTCCACGTGCATAGTAAATCAGCCAGCAGCTTTCACGTGACCAAATCAATTAAATTGGAGCAATTATTTCACGCTTTGTCCTAGAAGGCGGCAGGGATCGTCGCTTTCTGATTTCCTATCAGCTCCCGGGCTTCAAGTTAATTAGTTACAAAACAATTTACGTCCTCCACCCCACCGGCCAACGCCAATTAATTCCGGTAGCAGGTGACAGTTTTCTTCGGGGCTCTTAAATTTGAATTTGGCTTTCACTGGAACGGTCCACGCAGCTGATGTAATAATTTCGGCTTGAATATCACTTCTTCTTGTGGTAAACTTCCTTCAGCTCTGGACACACCTCCCGGCACGCTTGCCCCAGTTGTCGCTGGTGTGATTAAATCCCCATTAGAGCCGGAAGTGTGTGTAAATTTACTTTTATGAGTGACTTTATTAGCGCGACTAGTGGAGACATTAGATAAGGCCAAAGCCAGTCGAGCCTGTTGTTTGGGTGGAAACATTGACCTCCAAGTTAGTGCGGTTCGGAGAAATAGAGACATTGGCAGAGTATTTATAGACAATTTAGAAACCGCCCCCTCCCGTACCGTGCGACGGGGACTGCGGGTTAAATTGGCAGAGCTTTATTTATTTATCTTAAATTTAAATTTATGTTGCATCCGCAGTAAGAACACACCCACCCAAAATGCCACAAATCACTTGGTACAGCACTTCCTCGAGTAATAAATCGACTTTCTCTAAACCACCGCCGAGCCATTGTCCCTCTGTCCGGTTCGTGGCAAATAAGAACACACACATCCCCGAAAAACTTCCAATCATGCTCGAAATCTGCAGAACATCATCCTCTGTGTTTGTGTGTGGATGGAGAGAACTATCTTTCTAACGACCAAGCCCATTAATCACCGACGACAAAGAAAAAGCAGAAGAAGAAGAACCAATAGACCAGCTAGCAGGACAATACGATTACATACGTTCACGGCAGCAAGGGAGCAGTCCTGCATCGAAAGCGGCTAACAGAGCTTTCCCATTTTCCTTCCGCCCTACGCGTCGGCATTGGAAAGCTGGAAACCACCGAAGAGAAGCAATCGTCATCTAATGTGTGTGTGTGCGCGCGTGTGTGGGACTAGAAAGGAAAAGCATTTTTGAGCCGACAGCTGCTTCACGGGTGCTTTTACTTCCGTCTTGGTATTACTGAAGGATGGAAAAGAGCGTTTCCATGCGAAATGACCTGGAAATGTGGAAAATTATTTTCGATATTTTTTTATTTGAATGAAACTTTGCATACGCGTTTGGCTTAGGATACTGAGCATTTTCCGCAAAAAATCGTCACGTTGTTTGAAACGCACGTAATTTTCGTCCACTGTCAAAACCAGTAATAAACATATTCGACGTGAAAATCACATAAATGTTACGTGATTTTTCACGTACAATTTACTGGCACGTAATGTTCACCTGATTTTACAGAAGAAGATTTGGTTACGTGTTCAGGTGGAAGTTACGTGAAATTTCACACACAAATTTCTACATAACTCTAGTGATAATCAAGTAAATGAGACCAAATTTAGCATGTGAGAGATTTTGGAAGCAAGAAATGTTTTTATGGTGGTTTGAGATCCCTCCCATTTCTGGAAGGGGAGCCTCCCATACAAATGAAACATAAGTTCTGCATAACTCAAGAACTATTCAAGCAAATGGAACCAAATTTTACATGTGAAGTATTTTAGAAGCACCATATGTTTTTATGGTAGCTCAAGACCCCTCTTCTTTCAAGAAGGGGGGGCTCCCATACAAATAAAACTAAAATTTATGCATAACTCGAGAACCAATAAAGCAAATGGAACCAAATTTTACATGTGGAGATTTCTAAAAACAATAAATATTTTTATGATTGTTTGAGACCCCTCCTCTTTCTAGAAGAGGGGCTCTCATACAAATGCAACACAAATTTCTGCCAAACTCGAGAACTAATCAAGCAAATGGAGCCACATTTGGCAGGTGAAGGTTTCTAAAGGCGAGAAATGTTTCTAAGGTAACTCGCCTTTCTGGAAGGAGGGCTCATATACAAATGAAAAACAAATTTTAACACGAGAACTTATCAAGTTACTGAAACCATATTTGGCATGTGGATGGTTTTGAGGGCAAGAAATGTTTCTAGTATGATTTGAAACCCCTCCGCATTCTGAAAGAGGGGTCTTCCATACAAATGAAACATGAATTTCTGCATAACTCGAGAACAAATCAAGCAAATGGAATCAAATTTGGAATGTGGAGGTTTTTGAAGGCAATACATGTTTCTGAGGTGACTTGAAACCCCTCCTTATTTTGAAAAGGGAGCTCTCATACAAATGAAACACAAAATTCTGCATAACTTGAGCACTAATCAAGCATATGAAACCAAGTTTGGGAGGTGCAAATTTTGAAGGGGAGAAATATTTCTATGGTGCTTTCCCCTTCACATTCTGGAAGGGGAGACTCCCATACAAATTTTTAGCATAACTTGAGAGCCAAGGAAACAAATGAAATCAAATTTGGCATGTTGAGGTTTTTGGAGGCAGGTAATGTTTCTATGGCCGTTCAAGACCCAACTTCTCTTTGAAGGAGGAAGGGGGCTCCCATTCAAATTAAATCCAAATTTCTGCATAACTCAATAACTAATACAGCAAATGAAACCATATTTAGCATAGGGGGGTTTTTGGAGGTCAGATTTCTATACATGCACTCAAAAGTTGAAATTGTAGCAAAAAAATGCAATTGCAGTTTTTGCAATCATATCTTGAGAAATCTGCATGATTCTGATAAAACAATTTTGCCCATCATGATCCACAAAGCTTTTTATGGTATAAACAAAACCATGCAAGTGCGTGCAAGCGGTTATCGCTGTGTGCCTTAACTTAAGAGAAGTTCTCTCCTCAACTTAATTTTCTGATTTTTTGAGAAATTAAAGGTAGTGCCCTTCCTGGTTATTTCCCGTCTGAAATTTGGGGAAGTTTTTTTTTTCTGAACTTCTGAGAAGTTCAATCTTGAATTTCTGGGAAGAACTCCAAAACCTCTAAAAAGTCACTTTCACTTTTTTTTAAACACTATTTTAAAAAAAAAACTTTTTTGGACGTATTAGTAGATCAATTGTGATTGGGAAACTAGGAGAATTTAAAATTTAACACTTCATTTGATCACTTTTTAAAAAATAAAAAATTAAACCTTGAAACACTTTTTTAAATTTTCGCTAGAATTCGCGAGCAAATTCCATTTAATTCCACTATGAGCTTATCTTTTGACAGATAGGCCTATTTCGTCTGCTACTTACAGACTTCTTCAATGTCGAGTCTAAGAAGTTCTTCAGAGAACTTATGCGAAGTTCTTCAGAGAACATCAGGGAAGTTCTTCAGAAAACTTAAGATAATTTTTCAGAGAGGTTCGGGAAAATTCTTCAGGAAATTTCAGGGAAGTTCTTCAGAGGAACTTCAGGAAAGTTCTTTAGACGAACTTCTGGGAATTCCTTCATAGAAATGAATGGAAGTTTTTATAGAAGTTCAGAGAATTTCCGAGATGTTCTTCAGAGAACTTCGGGGGAAGTTCTTTTAGAGAACTTCGGTGAAGTTCTGCAGAGAACATCGCGAGAGTTCTTCAGAGGATTTCAGGTAATTTTTCAGAGATGTTCGGGAAATTTCTTCAGGGAGTTTCTAGAAAGTAATTTCAGATAAGTTCTTCAGCGGAACTTCAGGGAAGTTCTTCCGTTAAATTCAGGGAGGTTCTTACAAAAATTCAGGAAAATTCTTCAGAGAACTTCGGGATAGTTCATCGGAGAATTTTGGAGAAGTTTTTCAAAGAACTTCGAGGAAGTGCTTCAAGGAAGTGCTTCAGAGATCTCCGGGGAAGCTTTTCAGAGAATTTTTTGGAATTTCAGGGAAGTTTTTCTGAGAAGGTCAGGGAAGTTTTCCTGAGAAGTTTAGGGAAGTTCTTCAGAGAAGTGCAGGAAAATCGGTTAAATTAATTGCTTTGAGGTTTCAAATTATTCATATATAGCGGTTCTTAGAGCACCAAAAATTGAATTTAATTAAGTTGACAGGCTATCCCGTAATTTTGAAGAAAATTGGCAATTTTACAATTGCGTGTAAGCGTTGGCCGGGGAGCATGTAACTATAAAAGCCCCTACAAAAAGGGTCAGTTATTATTCAAATTATAAAAAGTTCAGCATAATTCTAATGACTATTCTAATGGAATCTGATACAGGATCAAGTTGTATGGCTGATCTGACATGAGGACGATCAGCTGCTTCTAAGACATTCTCGAAATTATTATCTCGTCATAGGCTTGCTCAAATTTGTTATTCAAGCCATCGAATATTTGTTATATAAAACTGGCAGGCTGAAGACTGCCTCGTTACTGAGTTAGCCGATTTACACAAAATAGTGGCCCGATTTCGGTAGTTCGGACGCCATTTGGTGTTCAACGCATCCAACTGCTGGCTTTTTCCGATCCCTGATTTTCAAGTTTCAAAACGGATGATTGTACATTGATGTCAGGGATCTAACTTGAAAACTGGTAGAATCGTAACATCTTTTGAACGTTATCGTTTTTAAAATACTTAGAACTTAACTAGGAATCAAAATCCCCTGGTCTAGATTTTTTTCGGAGGAGGAATTGCAAAGCAAAATACACTCACTATGAAGTATACACTTCCTCATGCGATCGGAATTAGTTGGGTCCCACAACACCGGATGTTGCTCCCACAGTTCAATCATGCAAAATTTTATTATCCTGGTTCATTTTTGCTTTAAAAATACCACAAACTAGCACATGTCAAAGTTGTAAGTTAGAACGAAAATACGTACTTTTTGCCGAAAAAATACGCTCTATCTCAAGTTAAATGTTGACCTGTTTTTATAGAGATAACCCTTAGCTCACTATATATGATTGAAAAGGTAACAAAACTAGCTTTAAAAAATAATAATACGATAGGTTGTCATTCAGAAATAAAATCAAAAAAATCTTTAAAAGAAGAAAAAACATTAATAAATTAGAAATTTCAACTTTGTTGATCAGCAATTTTTTTTCCCCGCATATCCCCGCATAACCCAGCAGCTCTGAATCAAGTGTGGGATGTATAATAACAAATTATAATCTCGTTGTTTGATTCTAAATTGACGCATAATGCGAATATTGAAAGAGCTTTTAAATTTATTTGTGAAAACTATCCTATATCGGAGGAAAAACGTGAACGTCTCCAGGATAAACTCTATAGGACCGCTTGTAAATACAGGCTAAAGTGGAATGAAGCTCAACGTAAACAGGAAAGATTCGAGGCATATTCTCGGGATTGATGAATGGAGACTTCGGCATTGCGGAGTTCATCGAACAAGAACAAGATGCTCCTTCAACCTCGGCGTCATCTGCAAAGCGTGGGAGACCCTCAAAACCTTTTTGCTGACCTGAGCGAAAGAGGAAAACGACGTGTCATTGACAACGAAAGCTTGTATCCCAAAGTAGACAGCATCGAAAAGGCTCTAGTAATGGCGAGAAGGACAGCTTAAGCAATAGGAAAGAGATAAATTCTATTTAAAGTCATCGGCCTTATTCTAAGAAATCGAGGAGATTCTCGAAAAATGTTGTCGCAATTAACTGATCAACGTGGAATGATGTTATCACCGAGGAAGCTTTCAGTTTTTCATCGAAGCTGGATTTAGTCGAATCCAATACGAACTAATAGAATCACCAGAATAGAATAGAACAGAGAATCACCGTCACGATTTCCACCTTACGGCGTCATCGGGGAAGTAAAAAAGAAATGTGCACCTCCCAACGAGTTCATCGAAGCAACCGCTTCAAAATTAGAGTAAAACTACAGCATTCTGGACAATACAGTGCATCGAATCGAGAAAATAATCGACGCAGAGCTGAACGAGTACATGGATTCTAACGAGCTGGATAGTGCTGAACTAATTCTATTATGTAGTTGGGGTATGGATGGCTCAACCGGGTATTCTCAGTACCACCAGAAGCTGCCAGAAGGATGTCAGAATGATTCTGATGTATTTTCAACAACACTTACTCCAATTCAGTTATTCATGCATAATGATCGAAAAATGATTATGTGGTTCAATGCTATGCCTCAAAGTATTCGATTTTGTAGGCCCATCATCCTTTAATTTATCAAAGAGAGTAAGGAGGTAATTCTTGCCACAAAAATGCCATTGAAAGAAATGAATGAATTTTGACGCCAGTGAAGCCACCGAGCTTTTAAACAACAAAATAATGCTTGTTGATTTTTTGATTTTGTACTTAGCATGATAAAAAATCATGCCAACGTAAAAATAAAACGTAAATACACGTAAAAATCATACAAAGGGAAGGCAGTATGGAACAATTTTCGAAGCACAATTACGTTATGATGGTTGGACCGAAAAAATCAATTCTTATTATTGCCGTCACTATGAGAAAAATTGCATCAGGCGTCAGGTTCAAATGCCAGAAACTGACAATCGTCACTGACAACCACAGCTATTTTTGTTCAGCGATTACCTTGTACCTATGCATCGAGTTTGCTTCGGTAATATTCAAACCATTGAAGGAAGCAACAACTGCGTGATGCCAGCTTCTTCTTTCTGAATATTTGCGCATGCTAAGTTTTCTGTGAAAACTTCAGTTTAGGGACCATCCACAAATGACGTAGCATAATATTGATCATTTCAGACCTACTTCGTAGCATATTATGCCATACCTAATACATGGTACGTTTCTATTTCTGAGCCCCCCTCCCATAATATATCACGTAATTTGTGGATGTTCCCTTAGATTGAAATATTATTATCATGATTTATGCTTTGAAATTAGAGTTTTAGTCACATCCGTTTTCAAGATATTATAGTTTTTTTAAAATCAATGGAAAGTTAAGCCCTTTTGAAAAGTTAATCCCGAAATGTTAAAAAAAAGTATATTAACAACATATTTTGATAACATTAACCAAAGAAAACTCTACAAAACAAGAAAAAATGATCAAAATATTTTCGTCCGCCTGCTTGTATGGAAATCGCCCATAGTGCAACTGTCAAAAAACTTCGACCAACGAACTATGAACTATTCCGTCCGGATGGAATAGTTCATAACCTACTACTATCACATAGAAACATTCACTAAAGTGTACACACTGCAGCGGGCACGGATCTATATCATAGCGCAAAACTATCGCTTGAAGGTCATAACTGTGAGCTATCACTACATAGTTTAGGTGTTCCTATGAACTTTTACATAGTTTTCTAGCATATGGCTCACTAAATATTAGAAATAGCCGCCTTAAGAAGCAAAATAGGCGTTGAACGAACATTTAAAAAATACTGTTTGAATCATTTTCATCCACTCGTTTTGCTGTCAAAGCGAAAGTTGTAGGAATAAAAATCGAAAAACATTTGGAAACGCGAATAATTTATGAAAAGGTCATACTTTAGAATATTATTCGAATATGATAAAATTAAATCGAATATATCTCGAGAACGGATGCTCTTACGAAGATCATCAGCCGAAGCTGACAATTTTAAAAATACTTCAAAAATCAGGTAATATAATCAGAAAACGTTTATTCCTGCCAATATTAAAACTTTAAAAAATACACCAGAAGTTGTTCTAAAACCTTTTCTCCCTGACATTTCTCCATCCTAGAGTCTTCGCTAAAACTTGCCTTATGACTTCAAGTTTTTACAGTAAATTATCAGAAAAATAAAAAAAAATGTTTTTGAGATGTTGATATTTTTATGTAAATTTTCGATTTTTTTCCGAAAGAGATTTTTGTTAGTGTATATTTTTTTCACACATAGGGCCACAATTTGTTCTTCGGCAGGTTTTTTGTACAACCAAAGGTTTTCGAGCTAAAAATTATTAACTGAAGAGCTATTCAAAATGCTTACGCCCTTCTTTTAAAACTAACTCTTGAGTCCAAACATTTTTGCATCAGTGCACTATTGTACGAATGGACAAATTTCGCGACAAAAATCGATTACTCAAACACCATTAATTTTATGATGATGTCTTCGGGAGAATTCATTAAAAAATAAGATCTATCTTTTAGTTTGGGTGGTGCCAAGGGTGGTCCTCTTCTGTTTACAATAAAAATTTATACTTTTTATTCTTATGATTTAGAGGATTTTTTGCTTATACAGAATTGTAGACATTTAAATTTAATGAAACTTTGCTGAAGGAAATCAACTCGTATCTCATCTACAAATCGTTTTTAACAGTTTTTCTTACTTTCCTTAGGGTGGGACTTAAAAAAAACACTTGTTTTTGTTGTAACTTTTTTATTCCAATTCGAATTTCTACACTTTTCAATCATGACTTTTAGGGTATAAAATGACGCACATTTTGATGATACAAAATAGTTGCTAGTTATTATAGAAAAAAAGTTGTAAGTGTAACAAAAAAAATCGTTTTTGTAAGATATTTTATTCCCTTATTTGCAAATATTTGCAAACACAGAGAACGTTAAATGAAACTACAAACTTCCATTTACAAGATCTATGCAAATTGTGTGTCTCCCTTTGTCCCCTTTAGGACAAAAACTCGTTTGGAATTGGTAATTTTGCATAATATTTTATCAGCAGCATCAACAATATTCATCAAAAAGTGTAACAACGCGAGTTTTTTTTTCTGAAAATGTATATATTTTTATATTAATCCACCTCCATTTATTTACTAATTATCACAAACAAACAGACACAACATATTGAAAATTTTGCACTACAAATCATCGTTACTAACACAACTGTGCCATCTGTTGAGCATACTGTGGTGGATGATAAAGCTGAACAGATAGCAGTAGTTTGTTAACGTTACACATAAGAAAATCGAGTATACAGCTATCTGTGGCGATACAATCATCTAAGAAACATTTGAATTGACCGTTTAATGCGTAATCGATGAAAGGAACTGCAAGTGTTGGGTCTGTTTGTCGTCTGTGTTGACATATTCGCAGTTGTTTACTTACATTTATTTACTTACGTTAATATATTTATCTTGATAAATCTACATTCAGCTATTTGCACGTGTTTATTTACAGATGTTAATATGTTGATATGTAAATATGTAAATATAAATGAAAATGTATTTTGGAAAACATATAATAGTAAATAAGAAAATGTTCATGTAATGATGTAAATAAATGTAAGTCAACAAATTTCAATATGTTAACACAGACAAACATACAAAACACTTGCAGTTTCTTCATCGATTTCCCCTTAGACGGTCAATTCAAATATTTCTTAGTTGGGAGTATTGCCACAGGTAGTACGTATAGTCAATTTTCTTACGTTTGACTTTAACACACTACTGCCATCTGTTCAGCTTTATCATCCATCGGAGTGTGCTCAACAGATGGTGTTAGTTTTTTTTTAATGACGATGATTTGTAGTGTATACCTGTTTTTCTGTGATAGAATTGTTAATAAATAAACGGAGATGGGTTAATATAAAACTATAAACATTTTCGTAGTAAGACTCGCGTAGTTAGGCAGAAAAAAATGCAAAACTACCAATTTTAAAACGATTATTTCTCCAGAAGGGGACAAACAATTTTGCATAGATCTTGTAGATGGAAGTTTGTACTTTCAGTTCACGTACTCTGTGTTTGCAAATATTTGCAAATAAGTGAATAAAGTATCTTGAAAAAACGTATTTTTTTTACACTTCTGTAAGGGTTGAAGTGTATATTTTTATATATTTTGTATATTTTTGTATATTTTATATTTTTATAAAATAACTAAAGACTGTATTCGATGAAATTTGGACACACCAAATAGGTCACCAAAAATTTTCCTTGAGCCCGATTCTTTTCAAACTTTCTGGAAATAAAGTACTACTAAATGGTTAAGTTTTGACATCATTGGTTTATTGACCCTCTTCTCCCAACCCAAATGCCCGCACCTTTGCCTTGACCCCTTTCATTAAATTTTGGGCAATGATAGGACCGACTTGCTTACTTACTTTTAATCACACTTTCTTTAGTTCAAGTTCATTTTCTATCAGTTTTGGAGTTTTAACGAGCTTTGCCTTCATGATGGCCCAAAATTTTTCAATTGGCGAAGCTCCGGACTGTTTGGAGGGTGGACGTCTTTTGGTACAAAAACTACATTATTATCTTTGTACCAGTCTAAGACGGGCCGGGCATAGTGGCAAGATGCCAAATCCGGCCAAAAAAGTGTCGGGCCATCGTGAGATCTCAAGAAGGGCAGAAGTCGTTTTTGGAGGCATTCGTCCTTGTAGATTTGTCCGTTGACGGTCCCAGAGGTGATGAAGGGCTGACTCATTTTGCCACATCCGCAGATCGCTTGCCAGACAAGGAATTTTTGGCGAATTTCGACAGTTTCTTCTTCCGTACACTCTCCGGAACGGCCAACTTAGAGGTGGCGGCGTAGTGTTCCTGTCCTGGCATTTGTTTGGTGTCGGCTTTAATGTAGGTCTCATCGTCCATCACAAAGCAGAACGGTTTTGTGAGCCACTCCCTGTACAGTTTTCTTGCACGAGTTTTGGCCACCGAGTTCTGTTTATCGCTCTGGTTTGGTGCCTTCTGGACCTTGAACACATGTAATCCAGAACGTTTCATTGTTTTCTGCACAAAACAAATTGAAACTTTCGCCTTTTTTGCAACATCCCTGATGGAAACGTTGGGATAACGCTTAAATTGGTTCAATACCATCCTGGCCTTCTCCGGAATTGATGAGCCACGTTTTTTGCCACTACCATTTTTCCGCTTGGTTGTCTTACGGTCCTTGAACGTTTTGATCACATGAGATACGGTTGAATGTGCGATTCCGAGCTGTTTTCCGATCCATCGATGAGAAGCGTTTGGGTTTTCGAAGTGAGTGCCCAAAATTTGTTGGCGCATTATTTCTTCATTCGAAGCCATCACTGAAATCACTCGACCGATTATCACGAAACTCATTACACAATTGACAAAACACAATGAAATACATTCAGTTAAAATTTCAATAATTTTTACCCACACGCTGAAAAGTTACGAACAATTGCGTGTGTCCAAATTTCATCGAATACAGTCTTTAGCAACTAAATTGTATCTTCAAAATGTGCGTCAATTATACCCTAAAAATCATCCCTGAAAAGTTTCCAAATTCATATTGAAATGAAAAAGTTTTAAGTCCCACCCTAAGTAAAGTCAGAAAAACTGTTTTAAAACGATTCGTAGATGAGATAGAAGTTAAATTTCTTCAGCAAAGTTTCATTAAATTTAAATAACTACAATTCTGTATAAGCAAAAAATCCTCTAGGTCATAAGAATAAAAAGTTGAAATTTTGTAACAGAAAAGGGCCACCCTAGTCACCATCCAAACCAAAAGATAGATCTTATTTTTTTAATGTAATCTCCCCCCGAAAACATCATCTGTCTAAAGTTAATCGTTTTCGAGTTATCGATTTTTGTCGTGAAATTTGTCCATTCGCACCATAGAGCAGTGGAAAAAACTTACTTTTGTGGGTAAAACGTGTGAACAAATTTGCAATTCAATCGGAGACACTCGAAGTTCGTCGGTAGGTCATTTCGCCTGGAAACGCTCAAAATGTTCATCCTTTCGTTTTGCTGCGGAGTTCAGGTAATCTTGAAAAACGATTGCGCCGACGACTGCTTGCTTCTATCGTCTGTGGGTGGGTGTATTGGTCCGTCTTGGTAGGTTCTAAGCCAACATTATCCCACACGGACAGGTGGCAGAATGGTGAGAAGAAAATATATTGGTAGAGTCAACACACGCGTCTTCATTAATGCCCTGAAATAAGATACGGAAGATGGTGCTGATATCATCGTCTAACCGAGTCGTTCTGCCTAATTGAGTGTTCCCGATCTATTAATGGCATTTTTCTTCCACTTGAAATCGCCGGATGAAAGGAAGATGCTCATTGAAAGGTTTTCCGATCAAGGACTTATTGCCTGGAAAAAACTCCCGTAGTGCCCGACCACAACCGCAGCGGTTCATCTACATATATCGGTGATTGGTGACATTTGTTCACATCAAAATTACCCTCACGTATTAACAAGGCGGCGGAGATTAGCAAATTAGAAAATTAAACTTTTCACCCCAATACTGCAGGAGATCCGTGCTTATAAAGCCTTTATTCACAAACATTCCCCAATAACCGAACAACGGTCGTTCGAGACGTTCGACGTAAAAAGGATAATCGCAAGGTTATCGATGACATGACAGGTTTTCCATTTTCGACCTTCTGCTTTCGGCACTCCTCCGCCACGTTCGACAAAGTCATTTCTCATAGGCGATGGCAGCCCTTTTTCCACCCGGAACACGACAACGATGATGGCTTGATCCCTTTCGCCGACATCATCAATCTAAGACTCATTAATAACTTCTCGATTATGGCGATCAATATGGGTAATTTATTAATATCCAACCATGAAGCACTCGCATGGGGATGATCAACTCTAACGCGGCATGAGTGTTGGAAAACGGCAAAACCACCGACTCATCGCTATTAATTAGCCACGATATTCACTCGACCGAGAAGCGTGCGCACTCTGCAGTCGCTGGGACCAACCCGTCAAGGAATCCGAAGCCAAACCAGCG